>CAEGAF010018826.1:0-26747 GCA_903067075.1 Micropoecilia bifurca | reverse complement strand
TATATACAACAATGTGAGGTAGATATAAAAGTTTAAAGAGAAAGGCCAATGCAGCAGTGCTTTGATGTGCACCAACACATGAAGCACTCCTTCTCTTTCAAAGCTTTACCAAAGTTCTGCTGAGGACACAAAATAAATCTAAGCATGTTGGAGGTACAAAGCCTGACCAGCAAACCATTAGTGTTGTGTGAGCAGTCAGAGAGTCAGGATTAGTCCTATAATGAATGTCCACCCTCCAACTCGACTACGCTCCTTTTGTGTTTCAGAAGCTTTCTCTCCTTGAGTGAGGTATCAATAATGGAGCTCTTTTCTGTCCACACTGATAACATTTTCTCTTATTCACAGCCAATTCTTCGTTTGTCTTCATATTTCCCAGAGAGCTGCAGTGCACCACACTCCTGGCATTTCCTCTGCTCCCAGCCCCTCAGTCTGCATTGATATGTGGGTCTATGCAAGAGAAAAATACTCATGAATCCATACAGAGTAGAACTGTCAGCCTGACCCCATTCCAAGCAGTCTACAGCAGTTCAGATCGGCTCTTCTCATAACAAAAACATGCATAAGTGAGTAGCCTACATGAGATGGAGAACAGTGCGTTTTTACAACGGTAACCCCTCCGTCTTTCAAGCGCAGTCTGGGCGACAGTGCAGAGTAGAGTTGCCTGCTCAAAGTTTCATTTTATTTATTCATTCTTTGCTTTTTAAAGCTCTTGGTGCAGATTTATACAAAGTATAAATTTTCCTAAATGTTCTCACATTTTGTCATGCTACAAAGACAAGCTTCTGCTTACTTTATTATGATAAATAATAAATAAGTAAAGATAAATAACTAACATACCTGCATAGTTGTGAAATGAAAGGGAATCATGTTGGGTTTTCCAAATGTTTAGAAATGAAAATTTGAAAAAGTAGGATGCATTTTTATTTGCCACTTACAATAAATATTTCTTAATAGGAAACTGGAAGATGTTATTATTTCTCATTCTTCCTCATAAAATTGCTCAAATTAATTAAATCAGACTGGATGAAGAGGATGTCTGGACTTAGGTATGGTCTTTAAGAAATTTTAACACCTGAATATGCTTTGATCTTGCTGAAAGATAAACCTTCACCCTGGTCTCAAGTTTCTTTTGTAACTTCTAACAGGTTTTTCTTCCTGGATTGTCTTGTATTTAGCTGCGGCCATTTTCCATTAATCTATAACCAGATTCCCCATCTGTGCTGAACAAGAAACAACCTCATAGAAAACTGTTTTAGACTCGAGTATTTTGCTATGTACCCTACATGACTTTTGGCAAACTGTAAACTGGACTTCTTATAGTTTTCTCTTAGCAATGGCTTTCTTCTAGGAATGCTTTCATAAAGCCCACGTTTGTCGAGTGCATGACTAATAGCTTTCCTGTCAAAAGATTCTTTGCTCTGAGCCACGGATCTGTGCAGCTCCTTCTGAGTTACAATGGCTCTTGGCTGCGTCTTCGATTATTGATCTCCAAGTCTGTCAGTTTAGGTCCAGTCCTTGGATGCTACTATTCTGACACTTTTACATGGTTGCCTTCTCCAGCACACCTGAATCAAAAGAATGTTTCACTACCAGGCATCTGCAGAGTTGGATAACATGCTGATGAGGGAAGACAGCCAAGTGATTCAGACACGTTGGAGCAGAGACACATCTAAGCTGTCGCTCTCCAGGTCTGGACAGGATGGCTGTGTCTCGGTAGACTTTGCTTCAAATCCTAATCTTAAACTTGTTGACAGCGTTCTCTTGGACCCTTCTGGTGCATTCTCTAGTCTTCATTACGCTGTTCTCTAGGAGTTTACAAAACCGTCGCATTTATATTAAAATTAAGTTAAACACAGAGGATGTTAGTCATGAAATAGGAAAACTGTGAAGACAAGTTCAAGGCACTTGATGGGTCAGTTTTAGTATTAAAGCACCAACAGGTAATCCAAGCCATTTATGATTATTTTTTCCGTCTTTTTACCTTGAGGTCCAGGTGGCCCAGGCTCTCCCGGTGGACCTGAGGATCCATCCTTGCCCGGGGGTCCTGGAGGACCTTGGAAAGGCGAAGCTAAGATGCCGGCAGGTGTCTTTTGTTGCGTGGCGGCGCCAGACACTTTCTCTGCATGGCAGGAAAATATTTTCAAAAAAGGCTGTGTGAGTAACAACTTGGAGAATGACATAAAGAGGGGGTGTTAAAGCGAACCAAAACACATCAACTAAATTAAATGTCAGACTATTTTTACCTTCAAAAATCCTCATTACTTCACTTTGGATAAAGATTTTGAGTTCTTCTGTAAAGCTGGGATCATCCTGTGTGAAGGGAGAATAAAAGATCACTTACTGAAGCATTTTAACTTGGGCAAGAAAGACGGAAAATCCAATTAAGAGACAACACAAGCTAAACCTTCATTCTGAGGCAAATGGAGACAGAGAACATACAGCGGAGATTAAAGTTATCATGGCATAACAATTAAACGGATACTCCTCATGTATTTATGCTCCACAAAGTCCGCCAACACATTATTGAAACCAAAAATTGTGAAAAGGAAGAAGAGAGGATAATAAAACCTTTAAAAATCTTTCTTTAAGACCTCTTCCAATCTCAACTCAAGATCTGAACTCAGCAAGAAATAAAACATGTTCAGGAAGGAATATTAAATTCAATACAATAACTCTCTAAAGTGATATAACTTTAGCTGTGCAGTGATGCGCCCCGTGTCACGGAGGAATTGTGTTAGCACTGTGTGCCTCTAAAATATAACTAGCTATTATGAAGATGCCTAATATAAATATAATATCCAGAAATATTTTCACAGTCAGAAAGTCTGCAAACCACTTGAAAAAGAATAGCGTAGCTACGACCGTATAAGCGTACGGACTTCATGGTAGGACAGTCAGCAGTAATCATATTGGCAGGAGAGTTTATTCCTTGTAAGGGTGCAATATGTAAATCTTGCTCTGTTCAGGGCTTACTTTCGACTGCACAAATTGAGATATGCAAAAAAAATACATGCTACTTTTATTATGGTTCTCAGAATCTGCAGTGGCGAATACCTGAAACGTGTCTCTTCTGAGTGTTTTTGTGACAAGCTTCCTCTTTTATATAATTCTTTGTGAATTTTTTTTGGATCACCTAATGTATGTTCCAGGGTTTCCTCACTTTTTGTGAAAATGGAAAAACACAGGGATGCCCTACAAATACAGCATAATGAGAATTGCAGGACAAAATTATGCATTTGCTTTTCTGATGATATCTCTACTACTGAACCAGCCCAACACATTGTACTATACTATGTCCATGTGCAAACATGCTTATTTAAGGTCTAGATTCCTAATGTGGAAATCAATACACAACAAATAGCCTGGTCCCTGACCATAGCAATTAATGAGCTTTACTGGTATCCCGATTTGCAGCTCAATCCTGCTAAAGTTGGGTGTTATGTCATTTCCGTATGTGAGATCCAATTCCCAAGGGAAATAAAATGTGCACATGGAGAATAAGCCCCATCTTTTGGACAAAAAGTTTATCTTAAAATCAGAAATCCTTGGGATGGACACTTCATGTCCCAAGAGCTGGATTCTGTTGCTGAGGATCACACTTCCAAGGTCCGTATATCACCTGGCCCCTTCATCAATGAACTCATCACTTATGATGGACCCAGGTTTCCATGGGTCCTCCCCAGCATGCCCTGTCCCTAGGTGTGGCTCCAGCAAGGGGTCCCAACAACCTGCATCCAGGTGAGGAAACACTGTTTCCATTTATCTTCCCCATAGTAAGGGGTCATTAGGTTGTGCTTTGTATGTACTTCATCTTGGGGTCTTGTTCAGGGATAAAGAAAAAAATAGAGAGGGGGATCGATAAGCAAATTGGTGTGGTGTCTGCAATGATATAAGTGCTGCACTGATCTGTCATGGTGAAGAGAGGGCTACCCTTTAACTCTGATTGTTCACCCAGCCCTGCCAGCCACCCTCAATAGAGCAGCCAGTTAGACTGTTTGTAGCGCAAATAGATTAACATTTCAAATTGAAACTTTCAGACTGAAGACCAATTTATGGAAGGATATAAAATAGTCCCCCCCCCCCCATCTTTTTAACTTCATATCTTGGCATGCTGTTCATTGTGATCCAAGACTACATGGTGTTTTGATAAAACTGCAATTTCAGTGGGTCACCCTTCTACCATGTGTGCCCCTGCTTCGTCGCCCCCAAGAAGGAAGACAAAAAAACAAACTAAACATGTCTCTGAGTGCATCAGGCTCTTTTTAAGTCACCTAAAATAAAAAAAAGTGATGAGATTTTTTGTTTTTGTTTATTTCATTTAGCTTGTCAGTACCCCAACAGCGTCTCCAAAACATTTTGGCTATCCTCCTTTCTGCAGTTCAAGCTGTGTTAAAGCTACAGCTGCTCTGTAGGGCACACAGAGGCAATGGAGGCGAAGTGAGTGCTAACACTATGAATGCTTTGGCACATCTCCTTAACAAAAAAGAGCTGTTTTATCCAAAAACATCAACACATTTTCCACTAGTTGATTTAAAAAAAAAAAAAGAGAATGCTGCCAAAGCTCCTTAGAAGCCAGACTGACAGCTCTGTGGCCGTCTGCGGCCAAGTCCCCTTCCGCCCCCCCACTGTCTTTGAACTAAATTCAGAAAATATTTCAGACGAATGAATGGATGCAAAATACAGCCAAATGCTCAAGCAATTTCTAATAATCTGCTTATTAACAGCATCTTTGACTGTGAAGTTTTTCTGCTGCGGTAAAACAACTTTGCTTCTCTGCATACAGTAAATGTTGTTTCCACTCAAGGAACTTTCAGTCACAAGTTTATGTCGGTCGGAAGAAGTGCTCTCCACTGCACTGCTTTCCAGGGCAGCATTCATAACAATAACACACAACAAGGCTCCAATGTTGCATTGTTGCATTCCAAACAGCTTTTCATCACTGTGAACGTTATATAACTACAGTGAGCGTAAAAAACGTCTGTGACAGATGGAGGTGTTTTCTCCGCTCTGCAGAGCTCTTGGCACGCCCACATATCTCTGTCTTTCCCTCTGTTTCCGACTCTCTCCTGCTTTGACCTTCTGTTACGCCTAGATGATCGGGAGTGGGAAGCATCGAGCAGAGAACGAACAGCGAGCTGCCTCACTCGGTTTTGTTTGATGTTTCATGCAAAAAGCTGTAAATACATTGCTTTCCATCCAGGGAGGAAGAACTAAGCTAGTTACACAAACTGCCACATCCTGTCAGATGATTTAAATTATACGAGAAGAAAGTACTTTAATGTGGAAGCGTTTGCAGTTTGGGTACTTACCAGGAGTTTTTCACTCCCCACCTGTCCAGGGGGGCCAGGATCTCCTTTTTCACCTGGCGGCCCCATCGGTCCAACCATGCCAGGGTCGCCCAGGCGACCCCTTTCACCTTGAACGCCTCGTTCTCCCGGAATGCCTGGATCACCCTGCGTTAAAAAAGAAAGCTCTGCTGTTTTTAAGCTTGCTGTCTGTGCAAACTCCACATGTGTATGTGGCACACATACACATGTGGTTTTTTCTAGTCGAGACCGACTTGTAGTTTTCTTTGAGGTTGGAGCAGCTCATTCAAATCCCCCCACACCTACAAAAAAGCTTGCTGTTGGTATATTTAATTCACCAAAATTCTACAACTTTCTAGTTTTATTGCACTTAATTTATGAAAAATTGGCGGATTGTAGCCCACTGATTGTTCAGCATTCATTTGGGTTTCCTACCTAAACTCATCGGTCTCAGTTTTGTCTCTAATGGATTTTATGAAAATCAGCTCAAGGTGATCAACACAGCTTTTGCTCATCTTTTTGTTCAGACTTGTCTTGAATTAAAACCACAAAGGCAATGAACATTGCTCTATTATGTAGCCTATAAACAATAGCATATGGGATCATTTTTCAGATCATTTCCCCCAATGTGGGCCCTATTTGTAAACGCTGAATGGGGCTTTAGCTGCTGAAATCACTGTAAGGTCTGATACATTCTGTAAAGCTGCCATAAATTGCAACCTCATTATTGTATTTGTCTCTGCATTTACCTGTCCTGCCTTAGCAGCTAACAAGTTAAAATAATCATTTTTTTCTTTTCTATAAGCTACATTTAAAAAACTTAAAGTAAAAAAGTTAAGCAAAATTATTGCAGAACTGTGACAAAACTTGGCAAATACAATAGAAAACTACAATGAGCATTAAATCCCCTTTTTTCTAGTGTTTATGTGCTTGTGGGGATTCGTAATATTTGTGCTAAAATAGACATTACTTGTGACTTTGATTGCCATCCTTGCATTACCATTTCATGAACAGGTTCTTTGCATTGTTGTTGGAGACATAAACCAGATTCTACTCTGGAGAAGAGGGTGATGCTACTTACACGTTCACCTTTGGATCCTCTGTCACCTGGTGTGCCTGTGGAGCCCTTTGAAAAATAAAGAAAGAAAAAAAAGAAGGAAAACAAACTTTAAGACTGTAGCAGAAAAATAAGATCCTTAAAATAATAACTGCAATAGACATATACTCCTTTCAAGTAATAGGAAGCAATAAATATTCTAAAAGCCTCCAACATTAGAGATACACAGTAAAACTGGCAGGTGACAGAAATTCGGTGATTTTATATGTTTTATACAATCTGGTCCATCATAAGCATGTTGTAATGTTTTACTTTGAAACATGCTTCCTATATTATATTTGACTCCCAACATGTTAGACTATGGGTTAAACCCATGGGAACGACCACTCAATATATTGATGTGGTAAATTTATGACATCACCTTAGCTCCAACAAAGTCACAGATTTATATGGTGAATGACACTGTAAACCTTTCAATAATAAATAGTAATAATAAATAATAATGCCACATATCCAAAATATTACAGAAAGTCCTCATTAATTTTGCACCTTCCATTAAGAAGACAAGTTTTACCCCAAACTCCGAATGCTTGTCCACAAAATTCAACTGAGCCCGACTTAACGTAATATTCAGACTTCCACATTGTACCACCTGGTGCCGACATCTAGAATTTATTTGCAGCTTGACAGAGCCACTGAGTTGTGAACCTTGATATGTAAATTTATTTTTAAAGTGAAATTGTAATTGGCTTCACAATTGCTGAACAGAAACTGGCAACAAAATCTTTACAAAAATTCCTACTGTTATTTTTAAACAAACTCCATGTACACTCTTATCAGATGACTGTGCATTGACTGCTTTAGACTCTGCTCAGGTTGTACTGCTTGTATAATATTTCCCATTATAGTGCTTCACCTTCTGCAATGTCACGGCTCCTCTGCATCACTCCGGTTTTGTTTGACAAAGGCCTGCTTCCCCACCAGCTGTCTTTACTGTACGGATGAGCCGCGAGGAAAATACCTGTCTCCAGCTTCGTGTCACAACATCTTGAGTCATCCGGTCCCCTCCCTGTCACTCCTCATTGCTTCCTTTTACTTTGCTCACAGCATTACCTCGGGGAGCATCTTTGTATCAATTTCCCGCTGGATTACAGGAGGCACGCAAAAGACAATCTGGCATGATGTGGTTTTAAAACGGGCACCGCTTTGTGATGCCATTCTCCCTTGCCTGCTTTAATCTGCAGCATGCTGTATTCCCCACTGCCTGATGGGAAGCTTAAATCTATCATCTTGCCCACCGAAATGTGCTTCCCTGAGCATTATATTAAAGCTCAAAGGAGTGAGCCAGCAATCTATGCAGATG
Source organism: Micropoecilia bifurca (assembly GCA_903067075.1). Classification (NCBI taxonomy): domain Eukaryota; kingdom Metazoa; phylum Chordata; class Actinopteri; order Cyprinodontiformes; family Poeciliidae; genus Micropoecilia; species Micropoecilia bifurca. The sequence goes on along the minus strand of CAEGAF010018826.1, from coordinate 19,021 downwards.
AGAAGAGCCACCTACTAGATGGCACTGTTGTTCCACTAGAATGAGAGCCTCTATGTAGATGGCCTCAGTGGAACGGAGAGATTATAGTGGGAGGGAATATTAAATAATAAAAATGAACAAACAATAAAGTGTTGGTTCTGCCATTTAGGTGTAAGGTGGGAAAACATCTTGTATATCTGGGCAAAACAGTAATAACCACAATCAGTCAAGTTTTGGTGTTGGATCATATAATGTGTGAGGGACGGCCATTCAAGCGGCTCCATTCTGCATCCTCCAGGTCCATTCTTAGTTTTCATGAGGTAAACGGAGCGTAATAAATTTGATCAGCAATCTAAAAGCAGACTTTTTTCTGCTGGATTTGCCTCGGTTCAAGCCAGGTTCAGCAAGCGAAAAAAAAACAAAAACCCACATCATTAATTTGAAGTGTCTAACGCCCTCCATTACAAACATTTTATCATTGTCTGAAAGCCTTAGATATAATTAGGGTAAGAAGAATAAAAGTCAACAAAGCCTTAAACCTGCAGGATTCCATTTAGTTTCTATCGCTAAAATCTCAAATATGCAAATCGCTTTAATGCAGTCAGCACACTGTTGCCGGAGGGGGGGATAAAAATCTGCTGTGCCATCTCTCTGTAGCCCGGCTGATGTAAAGCACTTTCTATAAGGGGATTTGAAACGACTCACCTTGTATCCAGGAGTTCCATCTTTTCCAGGCCTCCCCTGCTCAGGAACCGCAACACAAACAAAGACATTTTGTATCAGCTCCCACCTTCGATTGGATCAGCGCTGTTGCACTCCTAGTAATCTCCACAGTTAATGAGATATCTCAACCGAGGGATAATGATCCTGATTGCTGAGTGAACACTGTTCCATTGTGCACTTACAGGGAATATTACAGAAACTATCTCTGATGGTAATTACATAGAGGAATGTGGGAATATAATCATCTACAGGACGAGTGGTAGATAGCATACGTATTTCATCCATATTGTCCTTGAATCACATTGGCCTCTGTGAGCACAAAAGCTGGAATTGGGAATGAATCTACAAGTGCAAAAGTGTGTGGACTTTGCCGTACAGGGTTCTCTAATGAAAAGATTTGCATCCTTACAGGAACACCTTGAGGCCCCTCGGGTCCAGGGAATCCGGTCTCTCCGATGGGCCCCCTCTCGCCCTGTCCAAGAACAGAGACAGTCGGTGTGTCAGTCTGAAGTGACAAAGGGATGATATGTGGATTGACAGTTAAAAGAGAGCTAGAGACTCACCGGCTCTCCTGGGATCCCTGGCTCTCCGCGTGTTCCGGGTTTCCCCTGTCAATCACAGACAGTAAGGGAACGTGTCTTGTTTGATAGGTCCTCAGTAGTGTCATGTCTGCAGCCTTGCATTTATAATAATATAGCCACTCTATAATCCCTTTACATCCTCCAAACGATTACAGTGTCACTAGCCAAAGTGCCAGTGTTAACTAACTCATGTTCAATTCTTAATGGAAACACAGCTGAACTGATGCTAGCAGAGGACTTAAAGAATACGGATCTTGTGTCAAAAACAATAATGACACAAATAAGTAAAACTAAGACAGAACATAAGTAAAATACTTACTGGAGGACCTGATGTCCCAGGAGGGCCAGGCAGGCCGATATCGCCCTGAAAAGACAACATAAATCAGGGAGATGGCAGACTGTAAAAATATCCAGGAGACACAGTAGGTAAAGTGCCCTGTAACGGTTTTTAAAAGTTTTTAATCATTTTTCTCATTTTGTCACATTATAGGCACAAACATAAAAATATGATGTGAAAAAGTTCAAATTTTTATTATAAGACACTGCACTTATATGTGTTGTGAATGCCATTGTGAAACTCATGGTTTAATTATGCAACTCCTTAACAATCCACTTAAATGCATACATTAAGTTTGAACAAGCTTTGTTATTTATTTATTTTTTGCACTGCTCACTTATGTGTGCATACCAAACCATACCAAAGAAAAAATGTCCCTTGATGTCACATAAACTGACATATTCCAGTCTCACAAAATCTCCACAGAGCTCACAGTCACACACTGCCAGTCACACAAAGTTGGATGGTGGTTCCATCAAGCCCAGTTTCGTTATCTTCAAGAAAATGCATCTCCACTAGTGTTTGCAACTCAGGGTGCAGATTGTTAGCCATTTCATTAATGCTTTGGCTCCAAATCCTCTCTGGAAATGTAGACCTGAAATTCCTCCAGGCAATATTTAAACAGAAACACAAGTAATTGAATTTCTCTAAAAAAAACAAAAAACATTTAGTTTCCCTGAAGCTGGCTCATAACTTTAACTAGCACCTATAATGTTCACAGTGCCAAGCAGTTTTACACTTCAAAAGATGGATATGTCCTTTCACAAAGAAGCTCTTTATAACTTTGTATAATGAGAATGCTGCAGAGAGAATGCATTTTACTCGTGCTGCAATCAAGGGGAGCTCATTTGCGGGAGAGAAACGGCTCTGTTGCCTACCTTGGCGCCGGGAAGCCCTTCGAGCCCGGGTAAGCCCATGGGTCCTGGTTCCCCCTGTGAGAGAAGAACACACCACCTGCTGTGTCAAGCTGATCAGGTCACTAATAATGTAGATTAAGAGTTGCTGCTTCCACCTATTTTGCAACCAAAAATGGTGCTATTTTTACCTCACATCACTCAAACGCAGTGCCACTGGCAGCAAGCATAATTATAAGCTTAAATTGAAATGCATAATAATGTATCTTCATAAGCAAGAAAACACCAACTAAAGTTACAGAACTGCAAGTAAGTTAGTTGCCAAATATGTTTCCGCTCAACAAACAAATTTTAACATCAGACAACGATAAACCGGTTTTAAAACATTTTTCCAATAATGATGTAATTTATTCAGGAAAAAAAGCAAGCAAGCCAACCCAACTTGACTTTATGAAAAAGCAATATCTCAGTTGGCCTAAAACCTATCTGCTGCACCACTTTAACAGTAACTATGAATCAGTTTTTATTGGCATTGGGGAGTTTGCCTTAATAAAATTGTTCAATGAAAGAACTGTCTCTTTAAGGGCATACCCAATCTCAAGATTAAAGTCCAAAATCTTAATTTTATTTTTAATTCTATTTATTTATTTATTTTCCCCATGGGGTGGATATGTTGCCTCTTTCAATAATTTTCAAAGTATTTTTGAAAAATATTAGACAGGCTATTGTGTTTTTTAATCTTACCTTTCAGTTCCAAGGCAAGATTTTATTTTTTTTTTTACCTTGCAACTCTCCCATTCACACCATTTTTACACATTGTCTCTATAACTGTTGAACTAGTAAACTCTGAGTTTATTGCAGTGAGTTAGATGTCAGTTCTTTAGTGAATTTCAGGATGTTGATGCACTATTTGAGAAGGTTCACTACTGTTCTTCATTCAAGAACTTTGGATTATGTTGGATTGTCTGAAACATGCTAGCTGCGAAAACAGAGGAAATTTGTATGGGTAAAACTTTGCTCCATTTGCTTGGTTATTTTTGATTTATGTCTATGCATTTACATCTTGGGAGGAAAATCATTTTTCAAAGAAATGTACATGGAAACAAGATGGAGTGTTTGGTTGCATAATGCAGTTTCTGCAACATTTGCTTCTCTCATCTTAATATTTTTAGTCCTCAATTGATGCGTGACTCTATGTATCCATTTGTTTCAAACAGCTTTGGGTTAATAGCTTCAAATGTTCTACTGCACAAACTGTTGCATCATGTGGGCTACAGGACCATTAGAAAGCAAAAAGCCTCATTTCAAAATCAGTCCTGTGCTCTAAAAATAGAGATCCATTCCCTGTTCTTGAGCAAGTGATGGCCTCTATCTACCTTGTCTTGCTCAGGCTGCCATGGAGAAACGCCATTACACAGAAACAGAGAAGTAACCGGTGCCGACATAGATGAATTGTCCGGGTAATTGTCACACATGCAGATTGTCACGAATAAGCCATTGTGGCTAACGGAAAGAAGGGAGAGGGTGGACGAGCCAGAGGATCAGCTGTGAGACAGATTGGGGCAATTCCAGCATGGCTCTGTAGCCGGACTGCGCAATTTATTAGGATGTCAAATTAACATTCTGGTGAAAAATCACTGTGCGACCAACACAATAAAAAATGCAATTGGTCCCATGAGGATGAGGAATTCAGGGTTGCAGCAGAAACGTCAAGTTGGCTGCATGTATATGTGGATTGCAAACGGATTGTTTTCCCAATTCGGTACAAAAAGCAAGCGGCTGAGGAGCGCATTAGAAATGCAGTAAGTGTTTGTGGGTTCCCACTGGCAAGACAATATATTACAAAAGCTTCATATTTGTTGGAGACAAGGTCATTTCTTTTTGTTTTCGTGTACGTCGAGTTTCTACCGAGAGTGTTTAAGCACTCAGGCTCGAGGCTTTATTGACTTGTGTTATACAGTGGAAAAAACCTGGGAGATAATGATGAAAAGCAGTTCTGAATTCTCCCCTTATGTGTTGTATGAAAAATACACGTTTCAGAACCAACAGTTTCTACTCACGACAGGTCCTTCATCTCCTTTTGGGCCCTTAAAGGAGAAAGAAACAAAGAAGACAGATTACTGCCATAGATGTGACAACCAGAATAATAGAAAGTCTAAACTCAGTCTGAAATGACATGTAGATATATTCTGTTGTAGGTAAAACTCAAACTATTCATTGTTGCTTCACTTTCCCTCAAATGTGTCCGTCTGTAAATGATGACGATTCCACAGTTGTGTTTCAGGTAAGCGTTATACAATAAAATATGGCTTTAGACACCTAAGCTGCATTTTTCTAATAATAATAAAAAAAAGATAAATTATCTGTCTTGTCCCTCTTAACACTGATGAGGAAGCTCTCTTATTGATTGCTCCCGAGGAGCTGTTGGGCTGTGATAGATGCAGTACAGGCTGAGACGTTCTTGAGATTTAGCTGTGGTTCATGTGCATTGTGCACTGGGGGGGACAGCACAACGTCTGCTCTTTGTCACCTCCTTAAGTGTTCGTTTCAGCGAACGGATGCCTGCAGGCCCAGTGACTGAACGTCTCCCTGGACTGGACAAGATTACAAACTGTCTGATAAGGCAAAAGGAGGTTGGGAGCGATAAGCAAATCGGGCCACTTCTCCACCGCGCCGAGCATACCAACTTCTAAAGTTTCATTTTGCATATCAATGATGTTGTGTGTCCCGGCCTGGATCAGAGGCTCCTGTTTGGGAGTCAGGAAGCCTCTTGGCCTTTGCCAACCCCCAGTGATTGACTGTGATATAAATGCTTCAGAACCGTGATAACACTGGAGGCCCGGTCAGGTTGTTTGTTATTCAGCCCTCGCAGGCTCTGCAGCTCATACAGTATCAGCATGCCTGTTTGCTAAGGTTCCTTGCAGCACACTTTAAAGGATTTACCTGAGGCACAACAACACTTACCGGAGCACCGGGCGCTCCAGGAGGTCCTAAAATAGCTCCACCACTCTGCAAAGACATTTCTTTATGTAATGACTAAATATTTTACAAAGTGGGTCAAATTCAATTCACTGACAAGGCATCATCGAATTCAATAAATCCAATTATAAATATGAGTTAAAAATCTATATATCCTTTACCTGCAGCTTGTACAGACTGCTCATCCCGTTTCCCTCCACATACGGCGCGCCCTGAAACACAGTCAGAGAATCACACATCCCCTCTGCAAGAGTTCTCTGGTTTCAGGTGGAAAACTGCACTCTAGCTCTTGAGCAAATGCACAGCTAAGCCCTTAAAAGCAACATAGCATCCGTATCTGGTGACTACACAGAGATAAAGCGAGAAAGAATGTGTGGCTGAGAAAAGAAAAGCGTAGAAAAAGTAGACAACAGTAGATTTTCATAAACCTGGAAGTAGTCTTATTCCAAAAGACAAGGATGTTAAAGAAGTACAACAACTATTTTATTATTTAAAAGATTTTGGGTATCGCGAGGTAATCCTGATTTTATGTCTCAGCATTGCAAGGATTTTCTTTAGCGATAGATTTTTAGAGGGCGACTAATGTAAACCAAGAAGAAGTCAAGGCTCTCATTTAGAAGCAAGTGAAGGCCTGTGCCCTTTTCAGGCCACTAAGCCATCCCCTTTCCTCCCTAGCTGCAGGTTTATAAGACCAAGGTGTACGCACGTGTGTGTGTGTGTGTGTGTGTGTGTGTGTGTGTGTGTGTGTGTGTGTGTGTGTGTGTGTGTGTGTGTGTGTGTGTGTTCCGGAGGTGCTCGGTAAGTTCAAGGAGATAGCCAATGAATTATAGATTTGCCACTGGAAGTGCTTACTCACTCGTCTTTTAAAAAGAATGGAATGAGACTCGGTGCCAGCAAGCATGTGGCCAGAATTTCATCATGTTTGCACTTGTTTGTCAGTTGTGCTGTGCTATTACGAGAAGCGCTAAACAAGCACCGAACAGACGACTTTCACACTCTAACCTTTAAAGGTAACATTGCATGTCCACCAAGAATAAAACCTGTGACCCTTGTGGGGTTTTGAGACACTATAGGAAACTAAATCTCATGAAGACTGGAGCAACTTACTGGAGGTCCTGGAAGTCCTTGCCTGCCTGGAGCTCCGTCGTTTCCCTGTTAGACATAAACAAAAGAAAATCTTAAGGGTGGCGAAATCACTGTTTAATATTGGACATATTTGAGACTCATAGTTGAATTCATTCACATAGCACTGAAAATAACCTATTTTTTATATTTTATATAAGCAATGTTCAAATCTTATTGAAATTGCAAAATCTTACTTCTTTCTACATACTAAAAATCTTACTTTAACAGGTAGCTTACATACAGCTTTCATAATATTGTTATCACCAACATTGAAGTTAAAATTCACAATATTTTCTTTTTATTCAGAATTTAGTGTGATGCATTAGTCTCTGGGGGATTACATTTTGAGACATTTACTCTGATCATTAAAATGAGCTTGGATATGACAAATGTTCACTCTGAATGACTCAGTCAAAACTATGGATAAAAATCGGTTTCTGATGTTGGAACATCTCAGGCACCCTACATAGACATAAAACACAGTTTCACAGAGAAACAACACACATATGCAATAAATGTACTTATTATTATATAAATAACTCCAGATAAACACAAAGATACACATATCACATACACATTATACAGAACTACAACCGCAACCATACACTGACATGAAAACACACTTAAACACTTAAACATTAGGTGCAATAAAAATAATAGGAAAACACAAATTTGCTTGTTTTCATACCACCAGTCTGTTAACACACTACTTTTCCTCTAACAATGTCTCGACCCTAAATAAGGTCTCAAAAATCCCTTGAACCATTTTAGTACACAGTTGTTTACAGGATTTTTAGTGTGTGTCCTCTCAGGTGTTTCCGTTGCGATGGTGCGAAAACACCTCAACATACACCCAGATACATATCACAAAAAGACCAAAACACACTGTTGATCTATTTTAGACCTATTCTTACAGCTAAGATAAATTTTAAGCTAAACTAGATGTTTCAAGCACAATTTTTTTTTTTTTTTTTTTTTTACTTTTCAGCATTTCTTAAGTGTTCAAAACTTTCTCTACTTCACATCCTGTCGCTGTAAACAAAAACTATTGACTTCAGTCACTATTACAATCTTTTAGAAATGTAGCTAAAATAAAGCATTATGCCTTTTCCTGTACCGCAACAAAGTCAAGTAAAGATGACTCGGTAAAAGCGATGCTGCGATTCATCAAAGAACTTTGAAATAAAATGCATTCTCAAGAAATGTGGCATTTTGGTTTTTTTTGCATTGCTGTTAAAAGTAGCAAAGTAATTTATCCCTGTGACTAACAAAGACATCAATAAGATACTTAATAGAAGGTAATTTATGGAAAGTAGCACATTCCTTTTTGTTCAACTTAATTATCAAATTGTGAACAAGACTGGCATTTATTTTACTTTGTGAAGCATTTGTTAAACTACATTTCATAGAAAGCATTTCTTACCTTTTCTCCCTTTGATCCTTGTGGGCCCATAGAACCAGGTCTACCTACAAGTCCCTGCAAAAAAAACAAAAAACAAAAAAACCCCATGAAATCTGATTTGAGCACAAATTATATATATATCTGCCCAGGCCTTTAAACTCTTTTACAGACTTTCCAACATTCTTTTATTTATTTCAAACATCGTACTTCCACAACACCTTTTGATGGGGCAACAAAGCTCTTTAAAATTTCAAAGGTCCAAAAATCATGGTGTTGAACTTAAAACATTGTTATGTGGATACTAAAGTAATGTTAACCATCTTGTGGTTTATGTTGGGGTATTAAGAAAAGAAAATCTTGTATAAAATCAAATCATTCAATTTCATTAAAGTATGTGTGTTAATTTTAAAGTTATCTAAGTTGAATAGTGTGTGTGTATTAGGATCAATGATGTGGAGTTTACTATGTTTTGGTAGGTGTATATTACTTTTGGTATGGTATTGCTCAGTATTTTAAAAAGAATCAAAGTAAGAATTAATTGAAAGACTGTGGGGGGGAAATTCAATGCTCCATTTGAGCCTCAAGTGATCAGTTATCAGCCAAATCTATCCTAAAGCAAGTCACTCTAGCAGTTCCCCTTTTTCTCTCAGTCATCTGTAAGTCTACATAAGGTGCTGACAGAGTTTTGCTGAATTGTGTATGAAATTAAGCAATGTTACCATTGTGTCACTGCTGTCATGACACAATGCTGTCGTGACACAGAAATTATGCACGCTTCAGTGTCAAATGAACCGTAATGCCAGAGTGTTATTTACCCAAGAAAACTATTTTTCTATGCAACGTCTGCAAGGTAGACAAGTATTGGTATGAGGAGGACACAAAACTATTGTTCATTTTGCATTGTTATTTCAAATTTGCTGTCAATTTTGATTTACACAATCTTATTTTTGCTGCTTCCAAATCAGGAATTAGAGTCAGGTATCTGCTCATCTCAATAAGAGACACTTGGACAGTAGGCATAGCAACTGATGTTGCAGAAGAGCTGTGGGATGAAGCAATGTCACAACTTTGGTTGTATTCTATTAACACTCAATAGAAGGTGATAAAAGACAAAGTCATTTGTGGACCTGATTATTCCAAAGTAAACCCAATGTACCCTCAATTATCCCGAGTGTGGGATAAGGATCCTTCTACTGAACGGTCAATGGCACACCAGCTTTAATACTGTCTGGTGTTAGCCACCTTTTAGACAGCACTTTTAGCACATTTTAAGTTCATACTGCAGCAGCATCTCAAACCACTAAGGACCTGGACGGATGCTGCCATTCTGTGTTCAGATGGGTGTGCACCTTGGAATGGTGGCACCAAACAAACTCACTCTGTTCAACTGGAAATTTGTGACCTGATAAAGCTACAATATGGGAATGTGTGAGCCCTTCCTTCCTTACATGTAACAATAACCCTCGTTTCAGAGAACACTTTGAATACCTGTAACTCATTTTATTCTCAATTTCATAAAAAAATGTTTACTGAATCATCCTATGTTAGTGCTGTTATGAGATCCCTATGAACTGCATTTCTTTTTAACTTTTTTGTTGTCATTGTTGAATCTCATGCCCCTTTTGTGATGGTATTTGTTTTCTTTTATTATGAAAATGCCAAAGTTAAAAAAATAAATAAAAAAAGACTTACCGGGGTTCCTGCTCGACCTGTTATGCCTGGAAGTCCTGGAGCTCCTGAAGGGCCCTGGAGACGACAGTCAATTGATACTCGGTTTAAAAATCAAAGAATAATTGCTTCAAATTATTGCAATAACTGATTTGCAGTAGTTGGTCCATTTGCAAATACTTGAGGAGAAACGGCACAGAGAGCTTTAGCATTCACATCAGCAAACCCTTCAGTCAGTCAGAGCCTCTGTTCCATCTGCACATCTGCTCAGGAGCACATGTTTATAAAATGAGATATCAGCTTCAATATGAACACTAAGCAGGTGTGAGTTTCAATTATCAGCCACCTTGTGTGAAAAGTATAATATCAGTTTATTTGAGTGTTTCGGTCGGTGACAGTGTTGTAGGCATCTGGACCTGCTGAGAGCTCCACAGCTGACTACACCTGGGAGTGGGGGTGAGGCTTTCTGTATGAAGAATGCCATCAACCTATAGGATCAATTTATATATTAAATATAAAAGTAAAAAAACCCTGCAAATTGAAAAAAATCTCTCTGTACAAAGCTTTTAAAAAATTATATTACTTAAGAAATCTTAAACAAAATAAAATGCAAAAATGGGTGACTCATTTCCAGTAATTGAGATGTTAATCATGATTAACATCTAACTAGGTTTTGCCTACAGTGTCTGTAACTGCTGCGTTTAAAGTGAGAAGTATTTAACGTGTTTGTATTAGTTTGTGCATTATGTTTTTTATTGGGCATAAACAGCCTAATCTACTTATAATTTTGGTTGTTCGCTAAATATATTTTAGTTGCTGCTGTAGGATAAAATTGCCCTCTTTATAATAACACAGATGCACAAACATACATTACATGCCATGTTTATAATAAAGTGGGTACTTTGAGAGAAAGACAGCAGACAGAGCAGATGCTATATTGTAGACAATTTTCAATAGCTCCCATTGAAAACTACAAGGTCTCAAAAATTACAGTAGTGTTGTGAACACCTTACTGTTTCTTATCATAGTTTTCAAATTACAATTAAATGTATTAATGGATAAAAAAGAACTAACAAAACTAACTTAACCCTGTATGAGAAAGAAAAATCTCCTTTGAACCAAAAGTTTGATGGGAACATTTCCCATCAAACACCTGAAGCAACAAGTCAGAGGGTTTTTGAAAATAAGTCACACCAAACCTTTCAGTTTTTCATTTTAGCTATTCGGTTATACGTTTCCTGCTGTCCTGCTGCATAACCCAAAGCTGCTTGACTTTAAGGTCATGAACTGATGGCTGAACTTTCGTCTTTCTTCAAGATTATAATTCCACATCGGGAAAGACTGGTTTGGAAAATCGTCTTTTGAAAACTGCCTCTGTTGGAGATCTCTTTTTTTATTATTATTACAAAACTTGTATGTTCTGAAACATCAAAGAATGACAAAGAAACCAGAACAAAATAAGTAGTGTTTTTTCACAGCACTGCAGTTATCTGAAAATCTCAATCCCTCTGTCCATTCCAAACACCTTGATGACAAGTAGTTTAATTTTCTGGATTAAACATCGTCCTTGCTTACCTCATCACCCTTGTCTCCGGAGGGGCCCGGGAAGCCTCTCTCTCCCTTTACACCCTGCAGGGTGAGCAGAACCAGTGAGGTAAAGAGAAGTGAATGTTTTTCACCAACCACAAAAAAAAGCCTCAAACTAAAGGCTGACAGGGGTAAACTTCAAAATGTCTCTTCCAGCACACAACTTGAAATTGCTGAGCCTGTTTCACTGGTGCAAGGCTGTATCCATAGCAACAATTTCTGCAGAGAGCACCAAGTGATCCTAATAATATTAACAATAGAAAAACTCTGTAGGTTGCCAGCAATGACAACTATACGTGCAAAACGTAAATATTTGACTTTAAAATGTATGCATGTTTTATTAAACAACATCAAATCACCACAATTAATTAAACGTTTTTCCTCCACGGATTAAAAGCTGCATAATTAAAGGAAATTCTAACAGACTGCATTAGTTTTAAAAACCCTGATGTCACCTTTGGGCCTTCTTTTCCTGGATTACCCATCGGACCTCTTACACCTGGATCCCCCTGTTCAGAACACACATACTGAATGTTACTATAGCCACACCGCTCCGGCTCACGTTACTGTCAGCATAAGTATAATCTCCTTGCAGATTTTAGTGTAATGTGACATTACTTTGACACTTTAGGATATGCATTTTTAAGCTTCTCATTTCACAGTGTGTTAAGTGTCTGGCACATTTGTGCGTCTGCTATGCGTTACCCCAGTTTTCCAATATAAAACCGCCCGAGTTCTGAAAATGTGGGTATATAAATGCTTTGGTTGCTCCACCTCAGCAACTGAATCTACTTGTCAACAACTTCTTTTCCAGCTTCGGCAGTCTGCACAACTTCCAAGAATTTCATTTGAAGGACCTCCGATTCTAAATGTTTTATGAGGACGCAACAGATTTTTGCCTCTGAAGAAAGTTTCTTGAAGATGGTAGGAATGTTTGGCTGTGAATCAGCAGTACGTTGATGGGTCGTCTATCAGCCTTTTTTATGGCAGACATTTGGGGCACATGCATCTGTTTCAATCGGTGTTGCTGGCCATCTCTAAATTTATGCATGTTGGATATTTTGTAAAATGAAGGTAAAAACAGAAATGTATTCCCACTTGTTAAGTCTTTGTTCTCTTTCTCTTTTTCATAAAAATATCTTCTGTGAAATAGGCCCATTCTGATAAGACATTTTTATTTTTTAAATAATACATTAATAAGACACAAATCAATTTGAGCTCTGTCCTTTGTGTAGATTTTGATATTCTTGAGTTATTTTCTTATTATTCAATCATTTTGTTGTATCAAACTCTTTTTAATGGCCCAAAGCCAAGATATGTTTAGAAAAAAAGTACATTTGTTTGTTGTGTCAATTTGGAGTAAGCTTCAAAAATATCTCAAAGCAATTTCCTTTGTTTATATTTTATGAGGTTAATTTTAAAACTGCTCTGAAAGAAACATGTACGTGATTCAATTAGCATGTTATAACTAGTAAGATGAGTTTGATCTTATTTAGTAAAGTCTTGTTTCTTTTTCCCCATTTTTGTTAAATGTTTTTTATATTTTTAAAATTGTCTTAACTTCTGTAGTTGTTTTCATTTGGACTTCTTATTGTTTCCTTGGTTTTATTTGAAACTGCTTTAATTTCAAGCAACTACTTCTCAACAGTTAGTGTGAATGAAAGATTACAACAGAGACACAAGGAGCAGAATTTACAATATTAAGTTTAAGCAATAAAAAACTCAAGATATTTTTTTCATTTTGAAAACAGTAAGCATACACCTAGTGCATATATTTTTTTAATTAATCCTTTTACAAAACCTTCTTATTAATCCTAATATATAAGCATAGAGTGACATTTAAAATATTTAAATGTCATTCTATACCGAACTCCAAAGGCTGAATTACATATGCAAAATAAATTAACAATGTCCAGAACTGGATGTACCTTTTCCCCCACCAAGCCTTCCACTCCTTGCACTCCAAGGGAACCCTTCTCTCCCTTCTGCCCAGGCAACCCAGGAACTCTTGTCTGGCAAAGACTGCAAGCGTTCTGCCAAAGCAGGCGAGGCGAGAAGCAAAACCAGCGGCATACTTAAGATTTCATCAAGGAGAGCTGGCACACTGCATTTTCACCTCATATTATGTGACATCAGCCCGGTAGGTCTAAGGACCTTTACTGACACGAAATGTTCCCAGAATGTCTCCTGAGCAGAATTAATGGGAACCAAGTAGTGCCTTCAAGAGTCTCACTCCATGCCACAGCCATGGAGTGAGACTTTTAGGTTTGTGTAATTCCAGGGAATGGGTGCAAAGTTGGGCCGAATTAGTGAATAGGAAAAAAAAAAGTTAAAAATACAAAAACTAAATGCATTTACTGCAGCACTTTGTCAAAAGAATTATTATGTTTCACCAAGTAACATTAAATAAGTCCGTAAGCAATAAATTAATATGACTGGAAAACAGGCATAAAATCAGTTTTGCTCTGAAGGAAGAAATAATAATAATAATAACTAAAATAAATAAATAAATCAGAACATCAATCTGTTTGCAAAATAAACAAACAAAAGCTGTAAGTATTGTGATCTATGCAGAGGAAATACCTTAAGTAATGCACCCATGTCTCCAACGATAGGCAGGGCAGTCTGTCAGAGAAAGAAGAGAGGGGTTTGTCTTTCAGGGCAAATCTTTCATGGTATTTAATAATACGCTGCAGCTGTTTGGTTCAGCTGCATCTTGTAAATTGAACACACACACACACACACACACACACACACACACACACACACACACACACACACACACACACACACACACACACACAAAAACATCACCAGATACACAAGGCCATCATTTATTCCAAGATGACTTTTTACGCACACACACACGCTTATCAAACTGTTTTGTTCCAGTTTTTATTTGCAGCACTTGAGGAAAACCTTAAATCATAACGCTTCAGGATTCTAACATACTAAAAATATTGTCACTGTCAAAAGCCTAAAATCATTATAAAGTCAAACAGGAATGAGAAAGGTGTTATGAATCTTTAGCTTGCAGGAGATTTAGCATATCGAAATACTGCAATTACATAAAGGCTACAGTTCCTACAGGGTAAAGGTGTGATGTATATTCATGCCACAAATTTTTTCATATAGTCTTTTTGGTATGGCCCATATAAGCAGAAAAACATTAGAGCATTGCTTTAAACCTGCGCACATTCGCAACGTCTACGCTCAAAACGAGAGTTTCACCACGTAACCTTTAAAATGCAGCACATGATGCGACATGCCCAGAAATCCATCTGCTGGTCAAAGACGATATAAAAGTCATATATAATATGCTGAGTAATATTCTGTCACAAAGCTGCCAAGGAAATGGCTGCCAAGTAAAAGCTAGTAAAGGCAGCATTATTATAATCCATCTTTAATAAATTGATGGTAAGCATTATTTTTAAGAATGTTGGCGGTTTTAGAACAGAGCAGATGGTGCCCACTTGTCAGCGTAACCCTGACAGGGTTTTACATGTAGAGTAACGATCTGTTTAATCAAGTCAGCATTAACATTAATAATTACTGATGACGTCAATTAACCAGCAAATCAGAGTCATACATTTAAGTGTTGGTCGATTTTATACAAGTTGCTTGCTGAAAAATGAAATTATTTCTTTTTATTAATATTATTTCTACCTACACAAAACACGTAGGCTCTTATTTGACTAACTGTCTCACTGCTGCAGGCGTAATGTTCAGATGTTTGGAGCCGTGACATTGGGAAAACCATTATTTATTTACAGATATATGGAGCATATGCGGCTTGCAGTTCACAACACAAGGTTTCTGTGTTTGTTTCTTGGAGTCGGTGATGTAGGTTCACTGTTTCTACCAGGGTATTTCTCTAAGCTGGGATAGCACTCTTTGCAACTCCATCTTCCTCCTGGTTTTTGAGTGTGAAATGTTGAGGCGAGTTTCTGGTGTTGTGTCACAGTTTAAAGTTGCAGATTCTCCAGGTGGTACCCCGCACACTATCTCCATTTACAGGCTGTGCACTCTCTCAGGGAGGGTAATAGGTTTTCACTGATCTGCTTTTCTTTTTTTTGTACAACATGCAGGAATATTTTTTTACTCAGTAGCTCTCTTGAAATACAACTGAGTACAATCCCAAATGTACTCAAAAGTAAAAGTAGATTTTATATTATAGATGTTATATGTACTCAAATACAATAACACGAGTAAATGTAATTCCTTGTTTTCCAACCCTGAAAATGGAATCTAAAATATTCAAATAACTTCCTGTGACATAGAAAACATTGTTTTTCATTCATTGCAGCGTTTAGGTACAGGGTTGTGTATTTGCTGCTGTAAAGCAATAAAAAATGCTACAGAAGTTGTTTTATATATGCAACCATGTTATTTGACCTAAAACAGGGTCTCAACCTGCAGTCCTCAATGGCCAGACTTCTGCAACTTTTAGATGAGTCCCTCATCTTACACACTTGAATTAAATGATGAAAATGCCTCACTAGTCACTACAAAGCTCTGCTAATGTGCTAATATTGGAGGTGGGTGTGTTGATCCACAGAAATGTCTAAAGGTTGCACAACACCGGCCCCTGAGGGCTGGAGTTTGAAACCACTGACCTAAAGCCTTAGGTTTGAACACATGCTAAAAGTGATATACCTCTCACTGCTGCTCAGTGATCCTGAATTGGACAAAAGTGATATTCTTACTTACTGGTTCACCTGGAGGTCCAGCAGGGCCCGGTGGACCCGGTCTACCCGGGGAGCCCTTTAATTGAGACAAAGAATAGATTTAGTCCTACTGGGAGCAATATCATGCAGACGTGAAGGTCTATAACTTTTCACAGTCATCTCGGTTGGTGGTGATTTGTGGCCGGCAGCAGCGATACGATGCACTTGGACATCCACAGCAGGAAGCTGGCAATCTTTTATGCCGCCAGTTATCTTTTATCTGCATGCTTGTGGGACTGAATGAGAATAAAGTAATAGACTGTACCCACTAACCTCTCTTCCTGGAGCTCCAGGAGGGCCGAATAAACCCGGTGGTCCACGGAGACCCTAAAGAAGACCTATAGTCAGTTTATAGATTTATATTAGCAGAATTTGTTCATTTTTATTTGTAGCACAAAAGATTCTCCTGGAATTGTCCATATCCTGATTTAACCAAACCTCGGTGAAAAAAGGTGAACATGCCGTTTCTGTGTTGCGAAAGTGAGAATTTGCTACAGACCTCAGCTCCTGGCTTCCCTGCGGGTCCCGCGGGGCCCTACAAACACATCACACATCTTGTTAACACCATCCGCCCTCTAGCACCCAGATCCAGTACAGTAATTGTGTTAGGCACCTTTTGCTCTATTGATTCTTTGTCTTCAACTATCCCGTGTTTCAAAACTGAACACACACTCATTCACAGTCAAATTTGCAAAGTTCAAAGTACGCATCGATGGATAGCTGCACTTTGTAATGAATCACGAACGAACGTGATGCGCCGGCCCCTTGAAATAATACCCAATGTTTTCACCTAAAGATGTATTTAATGACCACTTATCTTGAGGCTCTTTAGTTTCTATGACAAGTTATCACGGTCTGAGCTAAATAATGAATGAAGGAGTGATGGGTGAATCAATACAACATCATACTCACAATGATACTCTCTCCAGGTTCTCCCTTTTCGCCGTGGTCTCCAGGCACTCCAGGCACACCTCTTTCACCCTGACACAAACAAAAGGTGTGATGAATTCGGAAGACGGGAGAGCTCCTGCGCTGCATAATAATTAACTATTAAACTCAGTGGGCCTTATCGCTTGTATCTGAAGAAAGACAGCGAACATCTCTACTACCCATTACATTCAAACTCGGAATTCAGTTTTGTCTATGTAAATGACAACACTAATAATTACTGGGAATCACCAGAAGGGAAAACCTTCACCGACACATAACATTAACCATACACAGAATATAAGAATACACTGGGTTTGTCCTGAGTATAACTTATACATATGATTAATGCATCCTGTCTTCAGAAACAAAGATGATTTTTGGATCAAAGAAATGAGAGAAAATTCTACTGTCTACCATTAAAGCATTGAGTTTGTCATGTCCAGGACTGAGATATTACAGGATCATACTGTAGTGAATTTCACATCAGCTCTAACTAGTTTTTTCATTTATGCAGAACAAAAACAACCTCACTTCATAATACCTGCTCGGTGTTAGCAGATTAATGGAGCTAAATACTAGACAACTCTGAACAAAAAAAATGGGTTAGTGTCTGTAAAAAGCCTGACACTGGGGTGGAGGTTCATTTTTAGCGGGGCAGCAACCCTGAACATACAACAGCATCACAAGGGAGTAATTAAATGGGTTAGATTAAAGCACTTTTTACGTCAGAATGACCTAGACAAAGTCCAGACCGCCATTTAATTGTGTATCTTTGCCAAAACTTCAAAACATGTTGTCTCAGACAGCACCAATCTAATTTGCTTGACTTAATATATTTGGCAAGACTTTGGTTCGAATTTGGCAAGAGTTGGATAAAATTTCTCTAGATGTTTAAAGTTGTCAGAGGCACACCTAAAACAACCTTCAACTGAATTGAAGGTTGGTTGTAAAACTATTTGCTGATTTTTTTTTCTTTTAAGAAGATGTCTATGGCAACCATGTTCATATCCAAAATGCTCTGTAAGACTATGCAAGTCTAACAATCTAGAATTAAATTGTTTTCTAAATGATCAATCAGCTTTTAATTTGTAAAGCTTTATTTTTCATGGTGTGAAAAATTGAGCATATTGTGGCTTCCTCTCTTTTTGTTACACTTTATTTCAGCAACCTCATATATTTTTCTTTAACTTGAAGTAGATATTACTTGTCAACACCAAAATACACCCATCAACATTGAAAAAGGCAATACATGGACCAGTTTTAACAGAGATTTAGACCAAATCCCTATGTGCCTTTTGACCAGCCAGCAGCACGATTCTACTTCTATTTCCTGGTTTTAACTTATTAGGCCAAGCTCCACAGCTTATGTCTAAGTTGTTAAAGGCTTACTCATCTATAAGTACCCTCAGGTCATCTAACAAGAGATTATTGGTAGTTTTCTAGCCTGAGGTTAAAACCAAGAGAGGGGGAGTTGTTCTTTTTAAGCTGTCACATCTAGACTGTGAAATGAGCTTCTCTTTGTTTTACATTGCATTGACTGGGCTGATTGCTTTATAATGCAACTAAAACATTGTTTTTAATTATTCAGTCAATCAACCAATCAGTCAATGAGTTATTCATTTCAACCATTTCCCTCCTCCCTAAGGTATACAGAATACAAAAAGATAATTTACATGTCAATATCAAACGACACTGTATACAAATCTATGATATAAGCAGTTGTCCAAACAATGAATTCAGTTCAAATGTAAATAATTTTTGTTATTCTGCTCAATTAGTTTCACATATCATCTAGTCATGTTTGACTATAGTTCTAATGTTGCGGAATTTGGTTTGTAAGTAATGAAGTCTAAGTGTTTGAGTTTTTCTCTCATTTATTGACCAAACATTGAAGAAAGAATTAACATGCTTCCCTGCTGAGATTGTAACTGGTAACTTACTGGCATTACCACCATAATCATCATCATCATCATCATCATCATCCTTCAAATTGGAATCAAAAATATTCGTAAGAACAGAATTTTTTTTTGTACATTAGCAAATTCCAATTCTCCCTCCTGGAGATGGTTAATATTTGACCCAGGTCTGTTCCTTTCCACTACCTGACTTCACATGTTCTAAACGACCGA
>CAEGAF010018801.1:0-15626 GCA_903067075.1 Micropoecilia bifurca | reverse complement strand
TCAATTTTTTTTTTTTAATTAACAGCCCCCCCACCCCAATTCCCCAACCCGTTAAACACCCCCCCCCCCCCCCCCCCCCACCCAATCTTCTCTCCACTTAAACTCCACCTCGCCCTCTCGGATCAGGAGGCATTGGCTTACAGTGATGAAGAGAAGAAGGGGGAGGAAACAAAAACGCCACATAAAATAATTATAATGAAAAAAAAATTAAAAAAAAATCTACTTCTTGAAGCCTCTTCCATCACAGCACAGACAATCTAACCACCACACCACAGGCCACAACCCACACCCCACTGTTGGTTGTTGACAAAAAAAAATGTCCCCCCAAGAAAAGCAGCTTTCCAAAAAAAGGCACTCCAAAATCAAAATTAAAACATTTAAATAAAAACTCTTCTCCAAGCTCTATGAGAGCAGACTGAATAGGTGGGCCTTGCCAGCTCTATATATGTACATATATATATGCATATACATATATATCTGCCTAGTAATATAAAGAAAGGGAGGGAAAATAAATAGTGCTGGTAAGACCACCCAAACAGCAAAATGTTCCCCATTTGGAAACAAGTATAATGAACTGAATTAGAAAATAAAAAAGGGGGGGAGGATGGGGACGAATAAGATAAAGCGTAACCAACAAAAATAAATAAAAAATTCCCTACAAAAGAGGAAAAAAATTAAAGTATTCTTATTTCCTGTTGTTTTCTCTCTGGGCCAGATGAGTGAAGCACATGGCCACTGACAGTTCAGGTTGGGCAGAAGTCCGTGTCTGTCCCCTCTTTCCATCCCCCCCCCTCAAACCCCCATCACCCTTTATTTCTTCACAAAGTCCCATTGGAGCCGCGCTCAGAGGCTTTCCTTGCTCGAGGTTGTGCTTGACGAAGAGTCCGTGTCGATGGTTCTGAGGTGGATTTCTCCCGCCGCTGGCTCCTCTGGCGACTTGGGCGACTCCTCTGTGTTCCTCATCCAGGGGTGGTCGCAGATCTGCTCCAGAGTGGGCCGGTCGGAGGGCCGCAGGGCCAGGCACCATTTGATCAGCTGCTGGCACTCTGTGAGAGGAAACATCAGCAGAGTTGAACACAAGCTTGTGGAAAGGTTACTAGTAATTTATCGTGTGGCTCTTCACCTAGGGCGCCACTGTGTCAGTGAGAGGCAACAGAAATAATTTTTTCTTGCTTACTGGTATGTCCAATTTATGGGGAGAACTGCAAGACAATTCCTATTTCCCCACTTAACAAGGTTTATTTCAGTTTTACATGCGTCTGAACTGCATTCAATAAGTTCCCAATGGAATAAAGGCTTTACTTGTACATTGGACTTAAATGGGCCTAATTAGACTGGTCACATCTAGATCAAATTTTAGACTGATTATAAATTATTCAAAGTAGATGTTGCATTATTGAAATGTATGGAAGAAATTCTAAAAGAAAAAAAAAGTAATTCTCTTGTTGAAGACAGAGGGTTGTCCTAGAGGTTCATTACTAACTTTTGTATGGATGGACCTATATTATGTAGTAGACTGCTATACCACTAAATAATGCTAGAGGGCAACAGAGTCCAGCTATGCATTTGTATACACTCACCAGCTGAGATCCTTCTCCTGAAGTAGAGCCTCCCCTTGAGGATCTCATCGTCTTGCTCGAAGGGGATGTCTCCGCACACCATGTCGTAGAGCAGCACGCCTAGCGACCACACCGTTGCCGACCTGCCGTGGTATCTGTGGAAGCGGATCCACTCTGGCGGGCTGTAGACTCTTGTACCTGGGGATTTGATGAGGAGTAGCGTAAGCAAAGCGTTGGGTCACAAAAAACACAAAACAGAATCACAGTGGACTGCGACACACACACACACACACACCCCAAAAAAGGCAGCGGCGCAAGAAATGACAGGATTTTGGGTGTGTGGAATAAAAACTGACCTGCTGTGGCATGTATAACCTGCAGCTTTTTGAAGTGTAATCTCTCCTTAATCTCTTAAATTTGTTAAAAAAAAAAATACATTATGCAAATTCCTAGGGGTGGCCATTCCCCTCCTGCCACCCCCTTGTGGCGGCTTGGGAAAAAAACTAAAGCAACGTGAGCCCATCACGTGAAGCCTCGACTCTAGTTTCACAACAAACAGATGTTATGTGGCACTGACTTTAGATCCACAACACCACTGCACACACCGTGACTCAGGCTACCATGACCGGAAACATTAAAGTACAATCCGGCTCACTAGAGATTAATGCGTCACCGATTAAAAAAAAAAAAAAAAAAACACGGAAAAAAAAAAAAATCGATGAGTCACCTCTGTAAATATTCACTGAGATTTGTCTGGAGCAGCAGCAGCATCATCCGGTTTGCATTTCTAATATTAATGCGCGCGAGGGGACGTTGGTGAGGAAAACCCTCGACCAAAAACGGATCACTGCGTCACAGCCTCGTTATCGCCTCCGCGTCTGAATATAGCACAGCCGGAGCATCAAGGGCAAAAAAAAAAAAAAAAAACACACAACTCGGCCCACACGGATGCATAAAAATAATCATATTCATGAAATCCCACCGCGGAGAAGCACCGTGACATCCCGTAATAGCAACAAGCGTCGGCTTACCGTCGAAATCAGTGTAGACCGTGTCCTTGAGAATCGCCCCTGAGCCAAAATCAATAAGCTTGAGCTCCCCGGTGCGTAGGTCCACCAGCAGGTTTTCATCTTTGATGTCTCTGTGTACTACTCCGCAGCTGTAGCAGTGCCTGACCGCCTCCAGAACCTGGCAGAAAAAGCCCCGCGCCGTGTCTTCGTCCAGGGCTCCCTTCTCGGTGATGAAGTCGAACAGGTCCTTGACGAGCTCCGGCCTCTCCATAACGATAAGCCAGCCGTCCGCGCGCTCATAATAGTCCAGCAGCTTTATAACTCCCCGAAAAGACGAGCTGACCTTCTTCAGCAGCAGGATTTCCAGCGGCACCACAGCTCCGTTCTGTAATGAGAAGAAGAAGGGGGAAAAAAAAAAAAGATGGCGTCGTTTAATAACAATAGTACACGACAGGTAATGATAATATGAACACCCGCACCCAGCTGCAGCACGAGGGGGTGGGGGGGAACCAAAACAAACCGCACACTTACAATTGTGCCCCACTCTGTTACTCGCTCCTTCGCGACATGTTTCACCGCAACCTAGGAAAAACACGAAAGAGCACACATTAAATAGTGCACATTCAAACCCACGTTATTTACGCTAAAAACCCCTTGTGAAATAAATCCTCACCGGTGCGCCGTCAGAAATCCGGCTGCCGGCGTACACCGTCCCGAACCCTCCGCTGCCGAGCACCGAGCCCACTTGGTAAACCTTCTCGAAAGGCTCCTTCTCTACTTTGACTGCAAATTAAAAAAAAAAAAAAAAAGGGGGAAAATGAGAATTATTTCCACCAATTGGTCAGTTGAAAGCGAAACAGAATCGCTTAAATAATTATTTCTCGGTAGGAGAAATCCAATACGGAAAGCGAAGAGGCGACGTACCGGGCGGGAGCTGGATCTTCACGGGTAGGTGGTCCATACTCGAGGGAGTGCAAATGTGCGAAAATGAACCAAACTTTGACAGCAGCATATTCGAGCTGAAAGATGCCGGCGCGAACGAGTCCTGTTCGGCTTGTTCTAAAAAGCCACCCGAAGCAAGAAGGGTGGTAGGCTCGGAAACGGTGCTGCGGACCGTGTGGACAGTCCGGTCCAAGCTGTGCGCCAACTCCGCCGCACACGGTGCCCGACGGGAAAGTCGTGTCACGACCGTTAAGTCCCACACTATTTCCCGAAAACCGGCATCAATTCCGACTCCTGTGTCTCGACGTCGAGTATTCCCAACAAAAACAAGCCGCCTTGTAAATCAAGAGGAAGTCCGTACGGAGACGTTGTAAGCATGAGAGTACAAAGTGTACAGTGAGTTTAAAGGAGCCACTGCGGTGTGTTATTATCCCGGAGTGTGGCCGCTGTCTGTGCTTTGGCGCGGTCTTCCCAAGCCAATATTTTGACGCGTAACCTAGAGGTTTGGTATCCCTCCGCTCCCACAACAAATATTTCCACCCAAATTTTAAAACATAGCTTGAAAATATTTGGCGGATAAAATTTAAAATTGACTGTGTGGGAATTTTCCGAGGTCGTAATAGATTTTTAAGGAAAGATTCCTTCGAAATATGTGTTTTTCAGACGCACTACTTTCTCATAGTACGAGACGCCCAAGAATCCCTTGTCTGGAGGCTGCGCGCTGTTTTATCCTATCGACTCGGAGGGGACAGCCAATTAGATAACGTCTATAAATACAGTGTTTCGTATCTCGACCAATCCCGAAAAAGTTTTCATAATAAAGGAGTCGTTTGAGCGCACGTGGCGGCAATTTCCCTCCATCTCTCCCTCCCTTCTCTTTTCCTCTGCAGCTCTGCAGCAGGAAGAATTACAACACAAACTATGGCAGATGATGTGTTGTAGCTGTGAAGTTAGATCTACTGACGCCCACTAAGCCTGTTCGTTTACATTCCATTGACTGGAACTGTACTTTGAGATTAATCTAAAGTTTAGACATTATTAAACTGTCATAAGTGTGTGGATATATTTGATATTAATTAGATTCTATTTAGTTTTTGTTTGTTAAGTTTTACTTTTTATAAGCGGTATTGTTAAATATGAATTGCATAGTATTAGAAGGTATAAAAAGAAGCATAAAATTGAAGCATATTCATTCTTCTGTTCCCATCAAATTCCAACTTTCTCAAACGCACGTGCACGCAGTCATTTTCCAAGGACTCGTGTGTGTGTGTGTGTGTGTGTGTGTGTGTGTGTGTGTGTGTGTGTTCCTTTCAAATACTTATCGATGAAACTTTAATGTGCTACTTGGCATTTCTAGGGATGCTGCAGGAGAATGCCGAGCCGTTCACAGGCTGGAGTATGAAAACACACCAGTGGCTCACAGCATCATAACAATAAGCGCAAGCACATGGGAATGTAATCGGAGCTCTCGAGGAGCCAGCTGGTCCATTCCGGCAAGTAAACTTTCTAGTTTTAATGTCAAACATTGAACGTGGCCTTGCTTCTCTGTGAACTTTCCACTTTTTTATCTTGTGCTACCTTTGATGCCATCTCTGCATGAAAGCGTGCGTGCGGCCGTGTCCCACTCGCTAGCCAAACAGAAGCATCAGGGAGTTCCAGGGAATGCTATCTCGCTATACGGCTGGAATGTTATGTAAATGTGCATACACACACACACACACACACTATGAAAGCAGATTAGCAGCCTATATGTTGAACTGCAGCGATCCACATTAAACAGTTGATCTGTAACTCATGTGTACTGTCAGCATAACTTTGGGATAGTATTTGCATTATGTAGGTCTGTAGAGGTTGCCTTGGTGAGCAGTCTCACCATATATGTACAGTGTTTTATTCATTTGCATGTTATGGGATGTACTACTATGTGCATGCAGATTATGTGGGGATATATGATGGAACCTCAGGGGTTTGTTTGTTTTTGTCTCATGATACATTTGCATAAAGATGTTCAAAGGTTTAATGGATTGTGCTTCAAAGGAAATATGCCCAGCCTGTACTAATGCTGGCAACAACCTATTTCTTGCAGATATACTTATGTTTTCCACCTATCCTGCAGTGTCCTTCCACGATAAAGATCCTATTAATAGTAATTGGTTGAAAGACTCAGTTTTATTCGAATGTATTCCTCTTCTCTAAGGTTTTTTAAACTCTTCCGCACCCTTGAACTTTGAAAACCCTTTTATGCACGGCCTCCTACAGTCCAAACAAGTCCGAACAGGTGAACTGAAACTACTTCGTTGTTCTGGGTTACCGGCTTATTTGAGTTTTTCATAAAGTCGCTGGGCTGAAAGAAGCCTGGATCACAATGAAACGCATGGAATACGCCTGGCATATTACACCACAGGCATGTCCAACAGGTGGAATGAAATACTTGCTTTAGGTGTGTCTGGAGTCATGCAAATTCATAGAGGTAAACCAGATAAGAATGAACCAGGTCCAAAGATATTTAGTCTTTATCGTTACACATCGATGCAACAACTACATGTGATGCATGGGGGCGCCATGCTAGAGAGGGCGCCAGAACAATAGCAGAAAATTTATTTCAAGTCTGCATTTTCTGTATTTAATTGTAACAGCTGTTTCTGCATATTCATATGATTTGATCAATAACTAATGAGTGCAACATTAGTTATTGAAGCGCCTTTTGAATTTGCTAAATTCAAATTCAAAAGGCGCTTCAGACCTTTTGCATTTGGCCCAATAATGAGTCTGTGTTCACCTCAGACAGTACATGGTTGCATTAAACTTAGTCTGCAACTTCTGTAGTCATGCTACGACTTTGTGATGTAACGGGCAACAATTTGAATGTTTTTGCCACAATGCTTTTTAATTGGATTAAGATATGGGCTTTGATTGAGCCGTCATCTTAGATTGTATTATCTAGGCATGTGCTCCAGTCTCAATCTTTTGCAGCATCTAACAATCAACAGAATGTAAGACTTTGCCTTGATCAAGGTTTACTTGATCAATAACTATTGTTTTCTCACTTGATTTGGTCAAATAGTTGAGGGGAAAGTCAGGCAGCTGTTCTGACGTTGTTTTGACACGAGCATGGGTCATGCAGTTGTTCCTAGGTCCCGTGGGAATTCCTCACTACTCATTTGGAAAAAAATAGAGAGAATGATCAAGTGCATAATTCAAAAGACATGTGGCTTGTGGGCCTATTGATGAGCTAACTCTATCTGCCCAGGTTAGCTGTTTTTTTTTTCCTTTTTGCTCTTTCTTCACTTTTTAGGGATTTCAGTTTTTCTTTCCTGCATGCCCAGGATGCCCCACATTTTCCTTTTGCTCTAATTGCCACCTTACAAAACTGTGTCAGCAAGTGGGAAGAGTTTTGATAAGAGCTACGCCTCAGTTTTTGCGCCTGTAATTTGATTTCATCGGGGTCACGTGAAGCTGGACTCAGCATTGCGTACGTGGCTGTAACATAGCCTGCGGGGGGTGGGGGGGGGGGGGGGGGTATTTATAGCTCCATTGCGATAGCCCCGTTGGCAGCCACATCATTTCGGTGAGCGGCCGATTGAAATCGATCTGGCTCGGATAAGCGACTCTCCCTGCCAGGGAAATGTGAGGAACCAAATTTGTCGAGCCTCGCGCTGTGGTTGCATCCCTAAACCTGTGAGTGGGACGCGCTTGTATCGAATTCCTTGCAATCATGCTTTCCGTGGCAGGGTACTAATGTAAATGTGGCTTGCTTTGCGAGACGAGGCCTTGTGTATTGCATGAAGTAGCCTCTCTGGGTCTTTGAGAAGGTGTGAAAGAAACTTCCATGGAGGTATCAGGAAAACTTGGGGAACAGGCTAAACTTGTCAAATACACTAATTTCATCAGAGCTCTTTGTCCTCCACAGGTTACGGCCACTAGTCGTGGTTGCCTCCCAGCCAGGTTGCTGTATGGATTAGTGTCTGGACTCTGCATTATGTAACAATGCTAGGTCTCCAGTCAGTCTGCTAATCTGGCGGCCACATTGCATAACTGTCCATTACCTCCCTCTTCACATTCTCTCACACCTTAACGCTGTTGCGTCTCATTTGCTCAGTATATATGCGTCTCCTAATGTCCTGCTCTGAGCGCCCACACGGTTGCGTGGCGTGGGGTCATATATGCAAACGAATGCGGATGAGTGAAATTGCGTGACTGTCAGGTATCTACCAGGCCAGAAGCATTCCCCATTTTAGCTTAATGTAAAAGAGAGATTGAATCTGATAAGAGGAGTCTGCTACAGTTTAACTGTATTACGCCCTACGGATGAGAGCCGCAAAAAACTATTTTCTAATATTACGAAAAGAAAGAACAGTAAACAAAAAAACGTTTTGCGTTTTAAATTTTAGACCAAAATGAGTCCTGTATTGCAAACTGAAACAAAATATTGTTGAATGCTTTGAACTTTTTTAATATAAATATAAATATATGGGGGAAGGGGGAAAGAGATAGGTAGTGCTAGTTTGAAGGAAATTACTTTTATAAGACTGTCGTAGCTTATAAAAGCAGACTTCACATCTCAATTTTGCAACATCCCTGGTAAAAATAATTATTAGCCATTTTTTAATCAGCTGAATTAATGAAGGTTAGTGGAAAAACCTTAATATATGCTTTTGGATGTAGCTTTGTACGAGTATATTGCTAACATATTGATTAACAGCGTTTTATTTGAAATCCACTATACATTTGTGTCACAGAAATGTTATCAGAAATGTAATCTTAGGCAAACTACTTCACCAAAATTATATCTAGTTGATAATAAGACTGCATTCACTTGTCCATTAGCTAACTGTACTAGCTAATAGCCTAGTTGACTAGTCCATTAGCTAGCTAGCTGTACTAGCTAGCTGCTGTACTAGCCTAGCTAATGGCCTCACCAAATCTATGAATTTCAAAAACATTGTTGTGTTTGGTTCCATATCACACTCCGCAGAATTTCTGCAGCCATTTTGAAACTTTTCATCTTAAGCCTTCGTCTGTCATATCTGCACTCGTTGTTCCGGTCAGTGTGTTTGCAGTGTGTGTGTGGGTGTGTGTGTGTTCACATAAAACACTGCAAGACGGTACAGAACATGCTGCAGGGCTAGAGTGGGAGATTTCACAATAAAAAAAACAAAAAACAAACAAACCCTTTTTTTTCCCCAACGTTTTGGATAGGAAGAAGTATTTATTGCATTAGTTCAGGTTGTGTGCATGGGTTGGCCCTTTGAGAACAAGCATGCAGAAATAAAAGCTGCATGCAGCTCACAGCTAAGCCAGTAAAACATTTTGCGGTAGGAGAGATTAGCACATTTTTGATGGAAAATTCAAAACAGGTGCGTTTTACTCACTGATTTCGGCTTTAATGGGGTCTCCTCATGCCGCAATCTGCTTAAATTTGTGCTATCAAAGCAAAGCAGCAAGTTTTACTTAACCATTGACATGAATGCCTTATTAAGGGACTGCTATTTAATGGTCAATAATCACATTCAAAGTGTGCTGGTCAGTTCTGTTTGAAGTCTGGCTTTCGGGCAGCTACGTTTTTGGCTAATCCTCACGAACAAAGCTGCCTCATATTCTCTCCTTACATCGTACGTATGGAAGTTTTTAGCTTAAGCACTCCACTTCCCTCCAATGAGTTGATCCTTTTAACTGCCCATTCCTGTCTTAAGAGGATACTGTGACATAAGCCTTAAATCCAACCCCCCGGGCCGATGACCCCGGGTGGTGGCACAGCAAAGCAAGAGATTGTCCCAACGAGTCCAAATTATGGTTTACGTTAAGTGATTCTGATAAGAAGAACTCTGCACTCCACTTTAAAGGTGTTTCTTTAAATGTGTTTTCACGTTGCAGAAGAAAGTAACACAGGTGGTTAGTTAACACTGTTGCACTATTTTACGATTGACGAACGTCCTAAAGAGGATTGACCTCTGTTGGCAGCAGAACGCGGTGGTGTTATGAAATGTATGCGCAGTGTTGTGGAAGTTGTTTGGATTTGATCCGATGTCTGAGTCATCCATTCTAAAAATGCATCTCTCCTGGTTGCATGAGTGTTTTGTTTTTTTTCTTTTTTACAGCGTTTTAAATTTTTTTTTACAGCGTTTTAAATTGTGTTGCAGCCAAACCGTGGCTATAGAAACAAAGAACAATTTGAATATTCAAAGATTTGTGCATACTAAAGAGTTATATGTAATTTGAACAGGTGGGTAATTTTTTTATACATATATATATATATATATAAATGAAAAATGAAGGTTTGTAGATTTGATGCAGAGGATATGGCTCACCACTCAGGATGCCATGGGCTGGGGATTACCACAAGCACTTGGGAAATAAAGTTTTTTGTCATTTCCTAATTAATCTTACCATTGGTTTTTTGCATGGTCAGTCAGTGATAAATGATGTGTATACTACTAATGCTGTATAGAATGCAGCATTAGTCAAACCTAGAGTGCAAGAAGATAAGATCACCCTGTCAATCCAATGAAAAAAACCCTCCCTGAATTCGGATTCCAACATGGCTGTGGTTCATGTGCAATGTAGTGAATGGATTCAGGTCTAAACTAGCTATTCGCACTTCTTTTGATGGTTTTATACTACATGTTGTCTGAAGCAAATCAAATGTAGCATAAGTCAGACCAAGATGGCCAACAGGCCTCCAGAAAGTCAAGCTTTACGACTTAGAACAAGAACGCTCTCAATTCGAAGTGAAGTAATTCGGAAATCCGACTTGATCTTTGTTGGCTGTTGTTTTTAGATAATAATGTGATTTTTGATGTCAACCTCAAGCTTTTTCAGTATTTCTTTCAATGAAAAACTGAAAATAAATAAAATTCCAGCAAAAAAAACCAAACATTCATTTGCATCTATTGGAAACCTCATGGCTGATTTGAACCACAGCAGATGCTCTGTCAGCTATTGGTTCCTGCCTACACTTTTCTCCTGTGCTTTATGGCTTCTGATTGGCTGGCTGCTGTGACAGGCATTGTGCTGACTTTGTGTCTTTGAGGGCCCTGGTTCTGGCATAATGCTGCCTGGTCAGCAGTCTGCACTCACAAACATGCACACACACACACACACACACACACACACACACACACACACACACACACACACACACACACACACACACACACACACTCTTCACCATAGCAGAGCAATTAAAAAAGAAACAGCATTTCTATACCGATTTTGTAATAGGCTAATATATGGCTCCAAATCTAATAGCACTGCTGATTCATTCCCCACATCCTTGCATCTGTGCAGTTAACAGCGCCGATTACGCTTCTTTATGCATCTCTCCCCATGGCCGCATCATTACTTATTCAGCAGCATACTTATAGCTGCACGTAACGGCCACATTGTGCAGAAACCAAACCCTAATCCAAAGGTCCTGATGTTGGGTTCGCTTTGACAAAGGACGGGGAGGCAGCTGCAGACCCTCTGCCACATCACCTGTGACACTGGCACAAAAAAAAAACAAAATACAAACCCAGCCTGGCTTTTGAGGCTCAATTTACACCTGAGCACTCACACTGAAATGAAACAATAAGGAAAACGAGATGCGGAGTATCGCCAATCAGGACCTCTGTCCTGATTGGCTTTGCATGAGAATAGTCAGGAGGAGTTGTGATTGGCAGCTCATCATCATTGGAAGGGACGGGATGCAGGGGTTCAGGTCTTTTAAAAATGTGCAAAAATCGTCCGTAAAGGCTCATTTTTAAACAAAGAAGGAACAAAAAAAAAAAAAAAAACCCTCCAAAGCCATTCTACGGTGATACTAATTACCATAACGACCCAGTGCATTGAAAAGTCACACACCTTTTTGTCTTATACTTGCAAAGACTACACTTACATACACACACAAGTGTAAATTGGAAGGATAATGGGAATTAATCAGGACGCATCAGCCATGGAGTGCCTCCCAACAACAGCCCGACTAATTGTGAGTCAATAGACTTTTGCATTATCAGCAGTTCTAAATACAAGACTTGAGTGTTTAGTTTTAATTGGCAAGTTGTTGCACTGAAATCACAACTCTTAACCCGAAGAGTTGCGATTGAGTGAAAGTGACTGAGTTTCCATTGAATTAGTACTATGGATCAGTGTGTAGAGCAGTTGTCTATATGTAGAGGTATGGCAAGTAAGAAACTGTCTTTGGCTGTGCTTTATTGCAGTTGGAATTAAAATGGACATCAATAAAACTGGATTTCATTTAAACTGATTTTAAATCAACCTAAATTGGGAAAAATAAAAATAAATAAATATGAAGTATGTTTTATTTCAATATTACGACTTGAAGACATTTTTTTGCAAACTGATGCATTTTAAAGAAGTTGATTTAAATTAAGCAATTCCAAATGGCATTTTTGCATTTAATTTTTATAGGCGGAATAGAACTGGACTTATGGTTCATTTTCTACAAAGAACAGCAAAAAAAAAAGTATTCTGACAATTTTTTATTTTTTTTTGCAACTATGCTGGAACTGATTCTACTTTTAAACCGAAATAAACCTAATCCGAAGGTGTGAACTAAAAAGTATTAGTAAAGTAAAAAGAAATGTCATGCCGTTGCTCTCAGTAAGAGTTTGTCACATGCCTTCTTAAATATGTGTGATCTTCCAACTCTAAGTGCCATATTGGGAGAAAAAAAACTGCAGATAACTGCCAAATACCCTTTGTTTATTTTATTATTATTTTTCAGTCGCTTTCTCACTAATGGAAGTGTGGATAGATTGTAGGTAATTACAGGGTCGCCTTGATCTGTGGGCAGGAATGCTCCCAGAGACCACGTGTCGGCATGGCAACAATGAAGGCGTTAATCATTTTCATTCTCAAAAAAACGAGGGAGGAATCCCCTCTTCAAAGGAGAGGAAACCTGTGAGGAGAAGCCATTTTCTTGCTGCCGCTGCTTCTGCAGCAGTCTGTTTCACACAAAAAGCATTCTATTTTTTCTTTTTTTTCTCTTCCACGCCCCGCCACATTGCCTCACCTTCTTTTATCGCGTGTGACCTTGGCTAGTAAAAGGAGACCCTAGTAAAAGCGGAAAACAGTTGTTAATGAAGGGAAATAAGCAGGGATGATGAAAATTTGTCTGCGGAGCGGTTCGTGCTGTTACTTTAGCGAAAGAAAATCCAACATTTGAATATTGCCGGGGAATTTTTGCACAGCATTTCACACGTTTTCACCGTGTAAATGATGCCTCTATGCGTCACAAATTTGAAACGTCCAGAAAACTGCTAAACAGCTGAAACACTGAGTTCCTTTACACCAAAACTATAAGCCCCATCTGTTTAGAGTTGCTTTTTGCGATGGCCAAAATCATCAAAAGGTAATATTTTTACAGTTGTAGACCATATGGTGTTTTCTTTACAACTTTGTAACTTTGTGTTTTTATGGCGCAATGCACTTTGAACCGCCTTGCTGCTAAAATGTGCTAGACAAATAAACGTGACTGAATTATTGACTGATTCGTGACATCAGATTGTTAGCATTCCTTTTGCTAGCAATCTAAATTTACATTTACACAGCAGTATTTTGTTGAGGCTCTCTATGTTAGTTGTACATTGACAGTGAAGATCAAACTGTGTTCGGTACACTCAACTTCGTATGAATTTGTTTCTGAGCAGTTCTCAGTTTTAGGTTGACTCATAAACGGTGACTGGGCCATAGCAACACCTTGATTCTTTCCTTTTTCAGTCATTCTATTGTCGATTTGGCTGCCATGTTCAGAATAATTCTCCTGTTAGTGATCTAATTTCAGCCTGAGCAGTTGGAAAGATAGCCTCAGTCATATTTGACCCCAGAAGCACTTTGGTGTAATATTTTCAACTCATTTACTACAAGCTAGCAACTTCAAAACAAGCCCAAATCATTACAGCTGAGCATTAGCATAAGCCGTTTAAACTGGTAAACCGTTGGGTTGTTTTTATGTATTTTATTCTGGGCACGGCGCTAACACAAACCTCTACGTTCCAAAGAGACAAACTGTCTATTTTATAGAGGTGAAGGCGTTTAATTAGCAGCACCTAGCAGCTAGATGCTAGCTGCTACTCTTCCATCTGGAATCCCATAAAAGCAGCGAGGCTTCAATTCTTAACTTTTCATTCTTTACTACCACAAGTATGTGAAAGTCTTCAAAGCTGTAATTAATTAGACTCAAGAAAATAAAGAGTGTGCAGGCCTATTTAAATGTAGATGTTTATTATAATTCAGTTTCTGACTTCTGCTCTTTTTCTACCAAGTTAATTGCATTTTTTGGAGGCCTGAATATCACCATGAGCTCATGAAACTGTCCACACACATTGATTACTGTGATGAAGAAGACCGAAGGACCTTGAAACAGTGTCTTCCAAAGTCATAAAACTAGGTACATGATGAACTCTCCAAGAAAGACAATAAAGACTCTTGGAGGTTTGCCCTAAGCTCAACTGAAAGTCGGCCATGTTGGATCGAGGCCACTATTTTTTCTCACATGAGCTCTTTATATGGATTTTAAGGGTTTCAAACTTGGTTGGAGTTTAGTCTTTGCCAATCCTTTGCCAACCAAAAGGAAAAGTGTCGTAACTCCCAGAGGCGAGGTCGGATTTCTTTCTTCTTTTTTTGTCGTTCAACAGAACTTTAATGAATGCAATTAAACATTATTTTCTAGATTTGCAAACAGCAGAACCTACTGGATGATTGCATATACAGTGATCCTGAAAGAAAGTGTAAATTAATTAAAGTTACGGTGGCCTGAACTTAGATTCTTTGCTGGCATGCCGACAACTTCCAAGTTGTTAAAGAGGTTTCATTGTTATTTTACTCGAGTTCTCAAAAAAAGTCTAATTTTATAAATCTACAATTTAGATTTTTTGACAAATTCCACAAATTTGCATCAGTCTTCAAGAAGGCATCTTGAATCAAGCAAAACCAGGCTATCAGTTTTGCAGGCTGAACTTGGAAGCATTTTCTGTTCTACCCATGCATGTTGTGAAACAAAACATGTTTTCAGAAAAAAAAAAGTTATGTCACATGACCATTACAAAAAGTGCGATCATGTGGACACTGGTGGAAAAACAAAATAAAGCGTCGGTTTTCTGGACGTGTGACAAGCAGGAAACAACAAACTAATAAAACCAAATGGGGAAGTGAAAAAAACTTACTACTGCCACTTCATGTGTATTTTTCTTTTATAACACCGGCCCTGTGGCGTTTTTATTTTTTTTCCCAAAGATGGATTGCTTTGCTTTGCTCTTCAATTCCTACGTTTTTCGTGAGAACATCTCATCCTGGTAAAGTCAACAGCAGTCTGAGCCAGGCTGACCAGTTTTTTTCTCTTTGCTTCTTCTTGTTTTTGTGACATCTTCCAATTCCTGCACAGCATCACAAACAAAGACAACAATTTAAAACCTTTTAAAGTGGACCCCCCTGCAGCTGAGCCCAAACAAACCAGCACAGCGAGCGGGGGTCAACCCGAAACTCGGACATCGGAACGTAAACAACACAAAGTCACGCATTTGAATGGCAAAGATGGCCGCCATACGCCCACGAGCTGCTTCTAAAGGAAACGTTTTTGCAAGTTAAATAAAACGGTTTCCTTGGAGGTGAGGCTTGAGTGAATGAATAGTGGCTGATAAAAATCAGTCGCACTTTAAATTTGAATGATGTTTTCTGTAAGCTTCACAGAGCGTTATTGTGCTTCAGTATCGGTATCTGTGTCACTCTATCATTGTCCCTGTAAGCAGACAATCATGCTACAGCATTGGCTAAACAGTGGAAAGAGTGTGAAATGTCAGCATACGTATCAGTATAAAACAATTACAAATTCGGTTTATCTAAATAATTGCCCGAGTCCTCTGCTTTTCATCTGTTTTCTGAAGAAGGAGCCACAAAGTGGGAGATTAGGACTTTAAAGGGGTCTTTCGCCTTTTGTGTGACTACATCAGGTAATTTTAACACCTGGGATTTTTGTCCGGACACTTTTACAATTTGTTTCATCCTGTTTTTGTCTCCTACTGCATTATCCACTCTCCTCATCGCCCACACACACACACACACACACACACACACACACACACACACACACACACACACACACACACACACACACACA
>CAEGAF010018786.1:0-13242 GCA_903067075.1 Micropoecilia bifurca | reverse complement strand
AACTTCAAATATGTAGCTAAGCTCCACCGTTAGCCTCCATGTTTACTTCCTCAAACACTGAGCTCTTCTTCTTCTATGGCGGTTGGCAGAACACTGAGAACGCTGACGCTATGGCGCCCTCTACTGCGCATGTGGGACACTTTCAGGTCGTTTACACTGCAGAACACATACAGGTCCATTTACTGGCAGTATGAACGGTTGGCCAAAAAAATCGGAATTGTGTCACTTCAGGTTGCAGTGTGAGATGACAACTTTGACATTTAGAGGTGATGTGGAATTTGGTGTTTCGGTTCCGCAAGAAAAAACAAAAGAAAAGTTGACCCACACACTCACTGACAGATGATCAGTAGCACAGGTGTTCAAATTGATCTACTGTGTTCTGATGATTAATAAACATCAAGCCTGAAAACATGAAGCTGTAACGGACTGAACGTTCGGTTTTTTGGTGTTAGATCCTGATATGCTAGTGGAGCTGTTGTCAGTCAGTTGCTATGGCAACGGGTCTGTGTGTAACGCAGCCAACGCAAAGGGTGAGAAAAGCGAGAAAATGGCAGAGGTTTCCAGCTGCCATTTTTCGCAGAAATGGTTTTTCTGCATTATTTTCCCTTGACTGCACTAAATTAATAATAATATCTCCGGGTTTCATTGTGTTAATGGATTTGTTCTCCCGCAGCAGCATGGCTATGTAAAATAGAGTTTTAAATGAGAAAATACGCCTACAAACTGAAGTAATCTGTGCCTGAAGTAATCTGGTTCATGAACTGAATATCTTTTTAAGAAAGCAGGAACAAAGAGCTCAACAGCTGAAACTGTTCCTGGGTATTTCCAGCCTGAACTGTCACCTCACCACACGTTTTTCTCAACAAACAAAGTCATGGATCTATTCAGCTGTATGACATGTTGTTACAGTCTGTCAGGAGATCGCCGTCCCATCCAGAGCCGTTCTTATCCCCCTGGGCCGCCGACAAGAAAGGGGGCAGGTGGGCCTCTCTGGGGAGAGGAACGATATCTGTCAAGATGGAAGCAGATCTCCTCAGGAAACACTGAGCGACAAGTGTGTCCCTTTGCGTTTCCTCCTGTATCACTACACGGCTGCTGAGTGACTGGAGGGCCCTAATGGATGCAGGTATCTGCCGTGACTCTGATCTCTTAGAAAAGCTCTTGGTGAACGAAGATAAAGCGAAAACAGAAGGCAGGCCAACGAAAACTACATGAAACGAGTCTGAAAGGTTTCCTTTGATGGGGAAAGGTGTCCGACTCGATAGCCACACATTTTTCCTGTGGAAATTATAATCACATGTGGTTGTGAGCATGGAACTGTCCAGCTTGCAGTGTGTGTGTGTGTGTGTGTGTGTGTGTGTGTGTGTGTGTGTGTGTGTGTGTGTGTGTGTGTGTGTGTGTGTGTGTACAAAGTCATTAGCATGACTTTAAAGGCCACAATCGCCACTTAAAACTCCAATAAAACAAATTAATTAAACACAGAGTTAACAAGATCAATCCATCATCTGGAAGAAACCTTTCATACATGATCAGGCGTTGCATTATGACCACATGCCCAATATTAGGGTGGTGTACCATTTACCTACACAACCCCTCTAAAGACCACTAAACATCCTTGCACCGGTTATGACAGGTCCAGGTGTTAATCAAAACATGTTCATTGCATTTTTATTTTACAGAAAATCATTCTTGGATAATGAGATTTCAGTCTGTTTAGTTCTATTTTGAGCCGTTTTGGGGCATCCAGTCACTTTAAATCCAAATAACCTTCTGTTAGCCACACCACCCACTGATGCATAAAAATGACTATAAACCAATGTGCAGTTATATAACCATGCAGCTTTGAAAAGCATAAGTGGAGCCTCCTGCACAATCAACAAGAATGCAACAAGTGGTTTCCAGATGCTAAGTCAACAATAAAACACTCGGTCTTTTCCAGCAGCCGTTGTACAGCACATACTGCGGGAAAACTGGCAGACCAAACATGCTGGACCTCAGCTAGAGTTGCTAGATAACGGGCTGGGCTTTGTTGAGGTTGCTAGGTAATGGAGCATTGCCTGCTGATTTGTGCTGTTACATTCGGTAGGTTTTTGAAACAGCTCATTTTCCAGACACCAAAAAAACATTCCCTCATTTACAGGTCAGAAAACTTTAAATCAAACATGAAATAAATAAGAAATGCTTCAATTAAATTTATCTTTGGCGAATTTTTAGGGGAACTGACATACATTACTCAAAAGATTTAGTTTTTAGAAAATATATTTTCTAATTTGGAGTTCACATTTACATTCCAGAGGTTTATATCTCATTACAAGCACAAGTTAAAAATGGGTTGTAATAAAGAGTCAAGGTTCAGGGAATAATTAAGTAGGGAAAGAGACTGTTGGGGGGACATTGAGGGATGCAGAGACGTTGATAGGCAGCAGAATGAGGGTGAGAGGACGGCTTGGTCCCATTGTTTCAGCCTAATTTCATGGGATCAAACCAAAGCACAGCCGCAGACACAGACAGAGCTGCGGCAATCTGCTGGGAAATCTCTCCACTAATTGGCCCCGTGGAAAAGTCTGCCGCCTGCACACAGCGACCGTCTGCTGATTACTTTACACCCGGTGAAGGCGACTGTAAGAGCAACTAGACCTGCCACTCAATCAGAGCAGTGACAGCTCACTGCGGCTAACAAGGTGGCTAACAAGGTGGCTAACAAGGAGGCTCCAACGAGGCGCAGCAAGGAGAAATTTTATGGTGCAGGAGCAACGAGGGCCACTTTAAAAACACAATAAAGCAACAAACAGGCTTTCACCGTCAGTCAGTCACCCACAAAATCCTACCAAGTAGTTTGGGTCCAATTCTGGTGCAAATATCTTAAGATACTTGAAATAAAACAAAACTGACAGACAAGTAACTTCAGTACGATAAAGGAGCTTGTTTAAGTCAATAATTCCTTAATTTTGATAAAAATGAAATAGTTGCTCTTAAGTGAAGCTAAGTGAAAACATCTGGCAGTTTTGTTTAATCAATGTTCTGAATATTGTTTTTCCCCCAAATGGCCTGTTTGTGTCTGTACTACAGTTATAGATTAATCAATTACTAAATTCGTTGACAATTACTTAAATAGCCGATTAATCACAATTAAGCCGATTAATCGTTTCAGCCCTAAAGGGAAATAATCTGCCAGTGGAACTAGGACTTTATTTTATCAGCATTAAAGAAATATTCTCTCGGCTGGCCTGGGGACGCCTTGGGGTTCCTGGAGGAGCTGGAAGAAGTGGCTGGGGAGGGAAGTCTGGGCCTCCCTTCTGAAGCTGCTGCCCCCGCGACCCGACTCCGGATAAGCGGAAAAAAATGGATGGATGGATGGATAAAGAAATATTGACTTAAAAGAAGCTCCTATATGTTGGTGAAAGGCTTGTTTTATCTTATTTCAAGTGTAGATATTTGACCAGAGACCAAAAACACTTGGTAAGGTTTTGTATTTTTACAGTTTGAGTTATAAAATCTTGCCAAGAAGATGTTATCTCCCTCTCCAAAGGTCTAAAAATCAACCACTGTCCGCTTCTGTTCTTGCAGTTAACAACTGTCACCCGACTACAACCAACTCAACAACTATCATGCTATATTTCAAAAAAATTGTAACAACAAAAATCGGAATTGGCAGGTCAAGATTTTTAAAGATCGGTGAACAGAGATTGGCCCCAAAAAAATCAATCAGTGCATCTTTACTGATTACACACCTAACTTGCTATTCCTGGTGTTATAAATACTCCTAAAAATGACAATATGGTCATTGACAACGCAGAGTATTTTAGAATGGTTTAGTCAAAGTTCCGGAACGTTTCACTTGGGAATCTGTGTGTAAACTGTGACAGTTTGAGTTATTTTGCAGACCTGCATCGAGGAGCTTCTTTGGTTTTAGCTCGACTCTCTTTGTTTGCGTCGCCTTCCTCCCATTTTCCACTGCGCACCGTTTAGTCAGTCTGTTACGTAAAGCCTCCATAAAACATGCTGAAGTTTGTCGTGTCGTGCAACTGAGAAATGGTTTCCTTTGCACATATGCATATGAACATTTATTTGCTTGTAAACAATTTTCTTCCTTCTCATTACAGACATGTTGCAGTTTGGGAGAGAAAAAAAAAACGCAGCTCCCGCTTTGTGAGAAGTTTCATCACAACTCCTGACACAATCATGTTGCGCGGAGAGGCAGCTTGGGCTCGGCTCTGGCGACGGTCCTGATCTGGGGTGACTCATTGTTTCCAGAACCTTTCATATGTGTCGCATTAGAAGGAGACAAAAGACACTCCCTCGCTGCTCTTTCCCAGCTCCCGTTTGGTTCCCATCCTCTCTTCCCTTCTTTAGAAATCCTCACAACCACATTTTCCCTCTTGGAATCCTCACCTTCTTCTCGCACGTAGTTTCTTTACAATCCATTTCTTTGCAGTTTATTAAAGCGAGGAATGTTGTGAGAAACTAAATCCCTGCTGGATGTTGAGGTCGTCCCATCCTCGTTTCTCGTGTTCTTGTTTTCTTATCGGCTGCTCCACCTAATTTGTCTGCATCACTCAGCGTTTTGTTTCTGGTTTGGCAGCAGGCAGGTTTTTACCTGGCATCCACAACCGTTTGTCTTGCACACAGCAGAGCTCGAGTATCTCTGTTATCAGATCATAAAAACCTTAAAGGTCTGCAGGATAACATTTCATTCACATCTCACCTTGTCCGTCTTATGATTACCTAAAATTTTTCTAGCCTTTTCACAGGTTGCAGCTATTTAAAGGTAATCTATTCTGCTTAGGATAATCATAGGTGACAAAAAAAAAACATGTTTGTTACAATTTTTCCTTCAAAATCACTCTCAGATAATGAGATTTCACTCTGATCAGCTCTGCCTGTTTTTAGCTGTTTTGTCACTTTAAATACAAATGAGCTGCTGCAGGCTACGCCCCCCGACTCAGCGTTTACACTCAAACTGTGAAAATAGCTGTAAGCCAATGTGCAATTATATAACCATACATCTTTGAAAAGCAGAAGTGGAGCCTCCTGCACAGCCAATAAGAATGCAGCAAGAGGTTTCTGGATGGTAAGTCAACAAAACACATTAACTGATCCAGCAGCCATTGTGCAGCGCATACAGTAGTAGAACCAACTGACAGTTTGTACTGTGCAGTTATATTTACTCAATTACAATTTACTTGAGTAACTTTTCTGGAAAAAAAAAATATATATATATACTTTTAGGAGTATTTATACTTTGCTGTACTTTGAGTAATTTTATTATGAGGTATTTCTACTCTTGAGTAAATTTTCTGGATTTTCTCCCCACTGAATGAAAACCAAACATGTTTTAACCAAAAACCAGACACACACAGACCTGCAGTTTTTGTAAATGTTTCATCAGTTTTTTGTTGAAAGAAACTGATTTGGAAACATTTTCTTCTTTTTTCTGTTGCTTATATGAATTATTGCCGTTTTAATCTTTGAAATACCACAATTTCAACTTAACTTTATATTTTGGTCAATCTGATGATGTAATTCTTAAATTTTAAATGATTGATAATTTGATCAGTTACTCAGTACTTGAGTCGACCTTTTAAAAAATACTTATTGTCTCTTACTTGAGTATTTTCTTAGATGGCTATTTTTCACTTTTACTTGAGTAAAAATAAGTTCAAGAAGTGCTAAGCTTACTTGAGTACAATTTTTGCATGTTACGATAAAAGCATTTTTAGAGGGAGTCTCAAGTATTTGTAGATTTTAACTATTTGTCAGGGGTCAGAATTTAGACTTAAAAGATTTGGGTCTGTGTGAACGAATCCTAAAATACACGCTACAGATTGTTGGAAGTATTTCAGGGAGGGATGTGAGTCGAAGCTGATTGGTGAGATTGGTTAAAGTCCTGCCTAAACATGAAGATTTCCAACAAGCACACCTCAGTGTGTAAGACTGCAAGTGTGTAATGATGCATGTGTCCCTGGTGACAGGCACTCTTAGCGACTTACAGTGGCTGTGTGTGTGTCTTATGAGAGCGAACGGGGGCAGGCGGGGGGTTGGGGGGGGCAAGCACTTATAAATATGCATCTTAATGGCTGCTCTGTTCCCACCATTCACACCGAGCAACGGCGGGAGCCAGAGAGGCAGAGAGGCAGAGACGACACAGAAACGCATCAGTCAGGGCCGTCCAAACGTTTCTGACTCAACTCTTCAAGTAGAAATTATTCACAGGACAAAAACATTTTAAAAATAAATAAATTAAGCAAATAAAGTTGTAATTTTTACGTAGGAAAGGGATGTTATTGATCATAGATCCAGAAATCAAAACAGAATTTTTCATGTTTGCTGTAGTCTTAAAAGTGACCCATTGGTTTTCATTTACGATAGGTCAAAACATGTTTATTACATTTTTTAGATAATT
The DNA here is from genome assembly GCA_903067075.1 of Micropoecilia bifurca. NCBI lineage: Eukaryota > Metazoa > Chordata > Actinopteri > Cyprinodontiformes > Poeciliidae > Micropoecilia > Micropoecilia bifurca. Next base: position 6,839 of record CAEGAF010018786.1, on the reverse strand, counting down.
TCAGAATGAGCTGTTTTAGGGTGTCCTGTCACTTTAAGTCCAAATAATCTGCTGCTGGCCACGCCCCCTAACTCAATGTTTACATTTACACGTCAAATTGGGTGTATTGAAAAGCAGAAGTGGAGCCTCCTACACAACCAACAAGAACATAGCAAGTTGTTTCTGGTTGGCAAGTCAACAACAAAACAGCTCGTCTTGTCCAGCAGCCATTGTACAGCACAAGCACCGAGATCAGCTGACCAAATGTCACAGAGCTCTGACTGGGTTGCTAGGTAACGGATGGGGCTTCGTTGGGGTTGCTATGTAACGGGCTGCAAGGTATCGGAAACGACTCATTTTCTAGACACCAAGAAGCATTAACTTACTGCCTGATATTTTATGAAGTGCTTTGTTTTTCAGAAGTATTTGTTTAAATAAAAGGTTCTACTTGTCATAAAAGCTGGATTACAAAAAGACAAAAACTTTGTGACAATATAAGCAGACAGTAAAAATGTCGTGTTGAATTAACACCCAAAAGTGTCTATATGTGTCCAAGTCAGCTGGTGTTAAAGAAACACTTTTGAAAGTGTTAAAAGATTGACGTCCATATTTTTTATAAATTAACGTTGGTCTAATTTTTTTAACACCACATTACATTTTGTCATCAACACTACACTGGTGTTACTTTTAATATATGATAACACTAACATTGTTGTAAATGTTAATGTGACTCTGTAGTGTTGAATTTAACACCAGCTGACTTGGACACATAGAGACACCTTTGGGTGTCAATTCAACACTGGCATTTTTACTGTGTATGTTGGTAATGATTTTACCCCGATTAGAAACAAAACGTCTCCATCTGCAGGGAACAAGTTTGAGTCGTTCTTGAACTGCAGCAAAAATCAGCCCAAGGTCACAAATGGCCCACGGGCCACACTTTGGACACCTAGGGTGTCAGGAAACATCCACAAGAGACAAGCTGTGCCATACCTGACTCCTTCAACCGTGGACCTTTTCAATGGACACACACACACACACACACACACACACACACACACACACACACACACACACACACACACACACACACACACACACGTAGTAGCCGTAGTATCGAGGAGCAGAGAAGCCGCCTCCTCAGGCAGAAGCTGTTTGTCGCTAAATGAAGGCCAGCATTCTTTGGTTTCCCAGGGAGCTGGGTGCCTGCCAGTCCCCCAGCCACTGAGTGCCATTTTATTAAGAACAAAATGGAGCCCCTATGAAAGGAGCCCGGCGCTGGGCCTGCACAGGTCTCAGAGCCCAGCCTGGGCATAAACAAACATCACCTTAAAGAGACAGGCCTGCAGAACACAGGAGACGTCGGGGCCCCTGCAGGGCCGTCTGAGAGACCCCAACAGCCCCGGCAGAGGCGGGGCGTGTAATCGATCATCAGGATTCACCTTACAGAGACAAGATGGCGGTCGAGTGGAGGAATGCAGTGATAACGACGTCAGAAACAGTCAGCAGGACGCCCAAGATAAAGAGACGTAGGGCTGCAACGAATAATTATTTTAGGTATTAATCTGATAAACTGACTCATTCTGCAAGTTTTTTCATTTAATACATTAAAAGGTACTAATAAACTATTAATAAAATCATTTTTAGACAAGAAAAGGAACATTTTAACGTCTAAAATACAACAACAGCATTGATTTAGTGGATGTTTGTTTCCAGCAGCTAAAAAACTGTGGAACATAAATATACAGCCCTTGGCTGTTTTAATTATTATTTTTATTATTATTAATTATTAATTATTATTATAATTTTTGCATTAGCTGATTTCTTATTATTATTTTACAGATTTTGAACCATTAAAGCTAAAACTGCCACAATAAATGTTCTGGGTTGAACAAATGTTTTGTTTTTTAACTTAAATGCTAAAACTATATATTTTGTACATTAATTGCTTCTCTCAGGTTGTTTTCCTGTTAGCAAATATTTGTTTTAGTCTGTATAGTCCAGTTAAAATTAGTAGAGGATTATTTCAATAATTGATTAATCCGATTAATCTGTTGTTTCAGCCCCAATGAGAAGGTAAATGGTCACAAAGCAAATAACTGCCACTGTTAAACTGAACATTAATAAATCTTTAAGTCAAATGATCCTGATCTGGTTTGGTGATTCGGCTGCAGAGTTTTTATCTCATCAACGTTCAAGATCTGCTGCTCTAACGCAAAAGTTCACAGTGTAACCAGGAGGGGTCAGTAAAACGGAGTCAGCGAGGCTCCCTGTCAGTGTGTGTGTGTGTGCGTGTGTGTGTGTGTGTGTGTGTGTGTGTGTGTGTGTGTGTGTGTGTGTGTGTGTGTGTGTGTGTGTGTGTGTGCGCGNGTGTGTGCGTGTGTGTGTGTGTGTGTGTGTGTGTGTGTGTGTGTGTGTGTGTGTGTGTGTGTGTGTGTGTGTGTGTGCGCGTGTGTGTGTGTGCGTGACAGAGCAGGAGAAAGAGAGAACCTCTCCGGTTTGTAGACACAAGCACACGAGAGGCTGTGGTTTTTCAACAGAACGTGTTCGCTGATACACAAGAGCCTGTGTGTCTGCATACTGTATGAGTGAGAGTGATGCCCTGTCAACCTGAGAGATGACCTCTGACCTCTGGTTATGTGATGGTTTAACAGAAATGACAGCGCTGATAAATGAGCCTTCTGTGTACAGACATACAGTGACGTTGAACACAGAAAACAAAACAGCCTCTTTACTTTTGTTTAAGTTTGTAAAAACATGTCAAATAGGTGATTATCTTCAGCAATTCAAGGAAGATGTTCATTAAATATGAATCGATACAATAAAGCAACTTTTACTTTTTACTTTTTATATTCTATGACAAATGTGGCGGTGCACTCAAAAAATAAATCTTGGTGTCAATATGTAATAAATATTCATCAGTTAGATTTTATTTGAAATTTGATACTCACAGGGTTTAGTTATTCATATTAGAACCAGAATTAAAACTGTGAATTGGAATAATTTGTGAAAAAAGGCTAAATAAAAATCATAAAGTATGAATTCCTTTTACATGTAGGGATGTTTTCTACTCCGCTCCACCAGGGGGCAGAGCTGCACCTGCATGTTAGTTTACCGCAACCAAGCAAGCATTGAAAACTGAGATTGGGTCCCCTTTATTCGCAACTGAATTTTTGTATTATACATTTCTGTTAGCTGAAATCTGTGTATACTTGAGCCCACCTTTAAAAACATTAATAACTGCCTATTTTAAAAGTCCAAACGCCAAATATATCTGAATATGTTTTACAATGAACGGTGTAAACTGCCTCAGCGCTGCAGCAGAAGCTAACAAGTACAGATTTCTTTATTTCCACCAATCAGTGGCGAGAAAAATGAACGATGCTAATGGATTAGCTGTTGTGCAAACGCCAGCCAATAGGATGTCAAGTAGCATTGCACTTGCTTACTTGTAAACTAGTAGCTAGATTAGCTAAAGTAGTTCAGCTAATCTGGTTAGCTAAAACAGTTTGTAAAGCTATTTTAGCTTAAACTGCATCTTTTATATATATTCTATATATGCTTTACAAAACAAGCTATGGTAATTTTATGTGAGTAATTGGGACTTATTTTTTACAGGGTAACCCACGAACTCTGATCTACACTGTAAAAGTAGGGATGCAATAAAAATTCAGTAAAACTAAATTTCCCTTCAGCTCCAGAACTGTCTTCTTTTTTCTGGTAAGATTTTGGCATTTCTCCTGGATGGACCCAGAAAAACACTTCCATCAGGAGCCGGGCTCTGACTCCAACAACTGCAGAAAATGTGTCATGTTTAAAACTACTTCTGGTTTCCCCACATCTTCTGTGTTAAGGACAGAAGATGTAAACAAGACCTCTCAAAATTTTGTGAAGAGAATGAATAGAAAACACATATTTAAATCTTATTTTAAAGTTGTTGGGTTTGCTGAAATGGGCTAAAAGAGCCTGATTTAATTTTTTTTTTTACATATTTGTTTAGTTTGCATTAAATAAACTTTGCTAGGTGTGTGTTTTAGTTTCTATTCCTAAATTGCTTTTATTTTTTCACTTCAGTGTATTTGTTTTTACATTTCCGTTCAGGACTTTGGTCAGCCTGGGTTGTAATTTTTAAGTGCTTTATAAATAAACTGTTGTCTTAAGTGTGTCATGTTAAATCTGGACAGGAAATACAGGCTTATTTTTCTGGGCTAAAAAAAGACCAAGAACAGGTTGAGCCAAAAGACGCAAAAAAAAGGGAAAAATATCCGGTTTGATGTAGGATGTGTCAGAATCCGTGTTTTAACTGATTTATAAATGGCGTCAGTTGTTTTAGGCATGATGCCTTTTGGACATCCTGTGTAAAACATCATGTGTGACTTCAGACTGCAGCTCTGTCTCTAAGTGACATTTCGTAAACAGAAAAGTAACTTGGCATTATAAAAACAGATCATAAAGTGTTGTTTATAACTTAAGATACCTGAGACTGGAGCCACGCGTAATGTGGTCCCAAATTTTCTCAATAAGAAGATTTCCCAATGTCTTGACTTGTTCCATTGATCATGCAAACCGAAAACAGATGGGCACATTAAACTTAAACTGGATAAATGATGAAAACGAAACAATCTTTTGCTTATTCTAAAGCAGTTTCTACCCTAAAAGGCCTGCAGGAAGGTGTGCAAGGATCTGACAAAGAACATAGGAACATAGGAGCTGACATGCATAGGTTTTCTCTGGGTTTTCTCCTCTCATGGCCCAAAACATTACAGTTCAGTTACAAGGCTTCACCAACAAGACTTTTTAAGACATTCCTACAACCGTTATGAATCAAATTTAATACCTGTACACCAAACAGAGTCTCCTCATTTGTGCCTTGACCAGGCTGAGCAGTGTTTGTTTATTTATCATACTTTTTATTTTTAAATAAATCAGTAACAGTGATGGCAAAGACAAGCTAACGAGTCTCTGGTGAAATTATAGTCAGTGTTTGAACACATAGAGAATCTGAGGTCAGGTGTCTTTGTAATTCATCAGAACGCCGTAACCACTTCCTGTCTTTACTGATCTACACACCAACAACTTTGGTTAACAAAGCGATAAGTCACAGATAAACTATCATAAAATGTGGACGCTAACTAGGATTGTACTTTTTTCAACAGAAGTGAAACAGTGGAGAAAGCAAGCGTCATCAAGTAAACTGGCAAAGGATTTGCACTTATCCATCATAGATGCAAACAGGCTAGCTAGCTAACAAGCAAGAGTATGTTAGTTAATCAAGTTTAGTTGTATAGCACTTTTAAACGACAGTTCAAAGTTCTTTATATTATGAAAACATAAAAAACTGGGAACCAAACACAACTTCCTAAGGACCTACATTTGTGCTCTCAACATTTCTCTCCAGAAGACTGTGAGACATTTGTATGAGCAAAACTGACAAAGGCTAAAACAAGTGATTGTTAATTTGACAAGCTAAAAGCAAATGCAGGGCTGACATTTAATCCACACAACACCAATGACAGAACATCCAGCTAGAGAGCAAAGAACTCTGGGAGGAACATCAGACGGCGCTGAGAGTTACTTTAAATCCTAACTGAGCTCTGCGGAGGTAGTACCAGCATCACGTTTACATCCAGATGAAGACCGGACCAGCTGTTACTGGACCGGACACAAAGCAGCGCTGTCCAGTTGGACATTCAGACGTCATTTAACCAGAATGCATTGCAATGTGAACAACATGGCGACGTTCGTGTGACAATATTTTATTAAAAATTATAAAAACTAAACAGCCTACAGTATTATTACTGTATTGTTTTTACATCTAAAATAAATATTTCTCAAATAAAGTCTATTGCTACAACTAGACTTTAAAAGCAACTGACATTTCTCTAAATTAATTTACGACATTTTAAGACCATAATTTTAGATTCCTGAATTTTTAGATTTTTTTATGGCTCTGCGGCAGAGAAGGGTCAGAAAGACGCAAGAATGAGAGAATGCGTGTTTGGTTATTTGTCTGTGTGTCGCTCTGTGATGGGTCGATAACATGTCCAGGGTGAATCCTGCCTCTCAAATAAATGACTGCTGTAAATACACAAACCGCTGGAAAATCTTACCAATGCAACTGACCTTCCTTTCAGTTCAATCACGTTAACTTTAATGCATGTCAGGTGTGAACTCAAAGGGACTGAATGCTGAAACTTACAGTCTAAGTTTAGGGTTGTGAACACTTGTGCACCGTTTTATGTTTTCTCTCAAACAGACTTGTTTGTTTTTCATAATTTACGTCACCAGACCCTTGGATTTTAACACTTCTGAGATCCACTGCTAAAACGCAGAACCACAACTGAAGCTCCACTGACAAGTGATCATTTTCAGGCGAACATGTGTTCCAGAAGAGCCGCTGCGTATCAGTCACACACACGATGAAAACACACACAGAGCGATGGGACCGGAGCCAACATCTGTCTCTGATATTATTTAAGCAACCGATTGTAGTGGGAGGCCACCAGAACCGCGTCTGGCGCTGAGCGTTAAACGTCCGTTCAGACGTTCCTGCAGGCCGACGGCTTGCTGTCGGCCCAACCGTGTGAGTGTGTGTGCATTTCTCAGAATGTGACTGCATACCACCGTGCTGTGTGTGTTTCCACAGACATGTGAGAACAGTGTGAGTGTGTGTGTGCGGGCGGCTGCCCCCCACCGCAGCGAAAAGCCGCAGCCTCAGACCACATCAGAGGGTGTGTGGGAGACGGAATGACAAGGCCAGGAACCAGCCAGCGTCGGCCTGCAGCCACACACACACACACACACACACACACACACACACACACACACACACACACACACACACACACACACACACACAC
>CAEGAF010018766.1:0-19509 GCA_903067075.1 Micropoecilia bifurca | reverse complement strand
CCCCCCCCCCCCCCGCCCCCCCCCCCCCCCCCCCCCCCCCCCCCCCCCCCCCCCCCCCCCCCCCCCCCCCCCCCCGCGGGCAATAACACGTCTTTACAATCCGGCCTGACATTCTGAAAATTGGACTGTATTGTTTGAGCTTCAGCCGAAACAAGGTGTCATATTTGTTTGAGAGGCCCTGGGAGACGGTTGCATCACATCATATTTAGTATCATCCAAATTCATGAGGCACTAATTATATGCAAGGACAGCTAAGTGTTTGTGTTTTCTCACATACACAAGCAACTTCCACTCTTACAAATGGTGGGAAATTTTTCCCCCCCTACTCAACTAGAAATCTAATCTCAGACAAAACTTAGAAGCATAGAAGATGAGAAGCGTTGTGTGAATTGACTTGAAAGGGCACCCAATTTATATTTGTCTACTAAAAAATAATGAAAGGATTAGTTATTATTTTCTAGTGAAGCTCATGTATTTACCCTCGTGTCAATACTGAGGTTATTTTTGTTGCATCTGCACGTTTTGGTTCCATGCAAAAGAAAAACACAATAAAATTCACAAACATAATTAAAAAAACTCATCCTCCAAACACTTCCTGTAATCTTCAACAGCCGTGTGTTCCTACTGGAGGAACAGATGATCACATGACAAGCGTGATGCGAAACAAGTGTTTCCATTGGCGTTTTGCCAAATTCACTAATTTTGGTACAGCCGAAAACCACTTCTTCTAATGTGGAATGTTTTTGTAGAAAAACTTGAGTTTTTTAAAAAAAATTATTTTAATTTCCCCGTTTCTTTTTTAGCAAATTTATTTTTGTAATTCCAATTTGCATAACTATAAGGTCAGTGGAAACACAGCTACTGCTGGTTAACTACATCTTCTTGTAAGAAGAGACAAAATGTTGGCTGACGATTTGTTGACTCTACATGCCTGACTGAGTCCGGTCAATGTGTTTTGTCTCTGGGAATATTGAAGCAAATCACAAAGAAGTTGGTTTGGGATCAAGGATAATAAACCCAAACATTGAGCAAAATTAGAAAATGTCTTAGGCCACTCAAAGTCCATGTTTTAGACGATGTACATGTACAATCTGAATCAATTACAGCAGTTCCTTTTAGGATCTAAGAGCTAAAATTAAAGCAAACTATTATTAAAAGACTACTATAATTTTGAAGAGTTTTAAAGACAATAAGGATTTTTTTTTGCAAACTTCTACATCTTAAGAAAATTCTCTCAGTCTGAGTTAGCAAATATAAAGCTTTGTTGATTCTTCTTCAGCAGGCATTTTCTCTCTTTGTCAGTGAATTTAAAAAATGTCTACATATGTGTTTTCATACAGATCATGTAAATATCTGGTTTTGCCCTCGTTGGGAGCCAAACCTCACAGAATGGTTGGTGTATTTGTGTGCTTCCCCCACATCACATGGTGCAGGACAACCCCTGGAAAAAGACATCAAAGCCCTTAACAAGATTCAAAATCAATACTTCCCAACACCAAGCGAGCCATATTCCGATAGCAGACGCCCCGCCAGGCTCCCCAATAGGACCAACATCAAAATAAAATAAAATTTCAACGTTTCTTCTTAGTACAGGAATCAAACCCTCCGTAACAAATGGGGACCCAATGTAATTATTTTCTCTGCATGGATGTCCTGTCTCAAAGCTAATATTCATATTTGCAATAACTCTTTGTCCTTGCTGGACAAAAAAATGGACAAAAAACCCCAAAAACTCAGCAGAGCTGCCGCAAACAAACGCTAACAGAGATGAAGACGGTCGTATGTGGAACTTCCTCAATCATTCAACCTAACTGGAAAAAGGAAAAAGTCTTTATTACAATGTTATGTAGGTTTACTCAATACAACCATCATTTTGTTCACGATGAAGAAACCTAAAGTGATTTTCAGTAGTTATATCAACAGAGATAGTTACTTTGATGTATTTCATAATTTAATAACATTATCTGAGTGAAAATTAAATGTATACAGCGCTGTACAAACTACAAACGACGTATCCCAAAACATTTGCAAATGTGACTGCTGCCAGAAACTACGGTAATAAACTGCTCTACAAAGTGACGATAAAAAATGTGAAAGTAACAATGCAGAGTTAAACAGTAAAAGTTAAACAGTAAAAGGCAATACATATTCAGCTCACTGCTGCCTTTTAGGAACATAGGCTACATAAAAAAAACTAAAACAGTTTTCAGACTGACTATTTTTGGATGTTGATTGGAGAAATGTTTCATGTTCAGATGAGACCACAGAGACCTTGAGTCTGCTGTAGTTGTTCTGTCAGTCCACTGTATGGCGCTGTAATTTTAGCATGTCGTTGAAACGCACAAGTGATTTTAACACTTAATGTAATCACAATATAAGTAATCATAAATTAAACCTAGTTTCAACATTCAAAAAAAGATTTTAATGTTGACTGATGCTTTGTACTTTCAATAAAGTTGTCAGAATTCCTCATGGCAACTTCACCAACACTGTAACCATCCCTAGACAAAACTTGAATCTGAGTAACAAGGCAACAATGACTGGTTTGTTGATGTCTGAGTTGCTGTTGATTAGTAAAATATTTATGAACTTTCATTATCATTCCTATCATTTCTCATGATTTTTGTGATATGATTTTTGTAAACTTGTCACAAAAATTGAGAAATTCAATTGCTATTTCTTGAGGTGAGGAATTGTGATTAAAGCCCTCCTGGTGAACATTAGCCATGTTTTCAGCAATATTCTTACTGCGTATTTTGAGGTATTGCATTAGGAATTTTTGATGAAAATGGCAAAATCTGAAACATCACCAATCTCACAAAGTTTTTTCACTCACTTCCTACTTTCTACATGTTGTTTGCGTTGAATCAACATCCGACAAAATCACCCTAAGCATAACCTGGCTGATCTGCCCCAAACCAGTAGACATAAACAGGCCCAATTTGCATTTCTTTTTTTGCAGTATTTTGAAAGTTCACTGAAATTTCATATGACAATTGGATGGAAACATAATAATTGATATCTTTTATAAATTGATGAAGTCATCAGAATAATAGGCAGTTTTGAAGAAGTCCCACTACACATACAACTCCCAAATGTTAAATGCTTCTCTATTTAAAGAGAAATAAAGATGTTCAGGGTTTATTACTAAGGATTATTGTTGTCCACTTCTTGTACTAAGTTTCTATTCTTACCTAACGCTGCCTGTGCTTTTCAGAGACCTTTCCAAGGAATCACCTAATCTAGACTTGCACTGTCAATACAACTCTTGACAGACAACGAAGTGAGATGCTTGTGTTGAGATATATATATATATATATATATATATATATATATATATATATTTTATGTTTTGTTGATGCTGCTGCCAGAAAGCATCTGCCATTTATTTGAAAAGCTCACTTTTGGTGAGCTCTTGACAGGAAGCGCCGATCGTTCTCCCTCCCCTTTCCAGAATCCACCAACTCTGTACCTTTAACAGCTCTTCCTTTTTTTTCCCCCAAATCTAACGAAATTGCAAAGTGACATAATGCCATTTGTTTGTAATGCAAATCAGCTTCGATGCTGTTTTTTTTCCTCCCTTGGATCAAGAGATCACAGCTTTAGAACCTGTATCATGTAAACAGACTTTCCTTGTTTTTCCTCAGGTATTATGCAGATTATTGTCGTTACCGCTCGTTACCTCGTTCCCGTGATAGTTTTCTTCTCTTGTTTGTTTTTGGGGGTTTTTCTTTCCTCTCTCTTGCGCAAGTATGTTGAACTGCAGGTGGGGAGAGATATATGTGGGTGGTCTGTGTTGGTGTTCTCATGCTGAAGGTAGAGCTGAGAGAATCACCTACAAGCAGGATATGGCTTCACACGTTTTCAAGCGAAAACGGCAGAAGGGGGGCAGAGTGGGGAGGGGTAAGAGAAGGGGGGGGGGGGGGGAGGAGGGGGAGGCCCAACAGCTCCAACAGCGCAAATCACATTAAATTGCAACTAATCCAGTGTGGAGAGGTTTGATATTTGTACGGGAAATTAAGAAGCACTTCAGATCGTGGGAGATAACCCGTTTGCCTAGAAACAGAGCCGCGGCGCACCAGCAGTTCAAAGACAGACAGTCAAAACCAATTAGGAGAAATCAGTTGCCTTGTCATTTAAATTCGTTCCATCCCTGTATGCCTCCCTGTTTATCATACTGCAGTAAATAATTTGGTTTACGCTTCCACTCTCTCAGCTTTTCCGTTTCCTTCCATCAAATCAACCTTTTTTTTTTCCTTTCTTTCTTTCATTCTCTTCACCACCTGCTGAAAACCCACCTGGGATAGTTCAAGAAGCAGACTTTGAAAGGAGAAAAAGTTTTAAAGAGGAAAAACTCAAATCTGAAATGTGCTCAGCCGGTCAGTCTGCGACGCGCTGATTGACAACTTGGTGGGGAATGAAATATAGATATATGTTTATATTATATATATATATATATATATATATATATAAAAAAAGTCAATTCACATAAGCAATTCATGAACTGGCTTGTTTAGGAGATTTGTCTAGTTTCAAAGTGTACTAAGCTTTTGAAACATTATGGCTTCAGACCTCTAAAATTTTTTAAAGTGTCAAACTATATGCTTGAGTGCCCAAAGTTTGCTCTTATTATCTGAAGGATTGGAAAGTACTGCAGTCCTTCTCCCTCAACTGTTGTATTGTCTTTTTTTCCCCTTGCTAACCAAGAATGCCAACTGCTTGAAATGTATTGGAAACCATGGTTACCAGTTCTAATCTACTGCCTTATTAACCGTCCAGCGTCAGCAAGTTTAGTAAATATTTAGAGCAATATGCATTTTTACTTAAAAACTACAACTATTTTGTGTGTGAGGTCTGCTTTGCTTAAGTCTTTTGCTTTTGCATAGAAATACAGTTTTACAAAAACACTTTTAGCTGAATAGAATATATTTGTATATTACATAATCAAAAAAGTGACTCGTAACGCCTCTGTTTTTGCAATCTCCACATGTGTATATATATCAGGGCGTTAATGTGTTAATTTTGATTAATTAATTACATACAGTTTAACACATTGAAATGTTAATGTGTTAAATTGTATTCAGCATTTTTACACATCTGAATGGTTGCCGGGGGAGATTAAAGGATTTCTCCAACATGCATGAAAGGATTAAGGGAACATGCTTTTTAATGAAAGAATAAGCAATTAACACTTTTTAAAAAAAATGTTTTACATACAAAAGGTTCCCACAGGAACCGATGTGTTTTTGTGTTTCTGGTACGTCTATAAATCTGATGCACAAACAGCAGTAATGGACAACACTCTGGGTTAATTTTTGCTTTAAAAAATTATGCAATACAGTAAAAAAAACACTTAATTTTAGAGCAATACATTTTTTGTCGAAAAATACAATACTTTTCAAAATTGCTGCTTCTATTTAGCAAATTCAACTAGTCATTGGATGCCAATTGTTGGCAGCTTTTGGAAGTTGCGTAATAGAATCAGACTGCCGCCTCTTTAGTTCCAGCCACATGGTAGCTACTAACATGCGATGCTGACGCCAGTTTTAAATGTCGGCTCCTATTGTTTTGCGATTGTTGTGAAATATTTTTAATCCCTCTTTTGCAGTGAGTTTTCTGTCACAGAGAGTCACTCCGCTTATAGTTAACCGAAGGTAAACTTGTCACTTCCGTTGCCACCGTCATCCAGCAAACTGTTGACAAATGTCGGTGTCTTTTTTTCTTATGCGACTGCTCCAAACAGTTTTATATTTTTGTAGTATATAATGCAATCTGAAAAAGATCAGCATATCCATAAATGACATCCATCACTGCTAATGCAATGGATGATGGTGATAAAAAGTCAGGGAAATCAGTGATGTTGACGGCAGAATGACTAATGTGTTCACATTATGTGAGCCTGACTCAGAATTAATCATAATCCTGGAAACAGTGACAAGTGTATTTTTTATCTGTTTGGTTTCCCTTTAATCCTAAATTGCAACTTGACACTCACAAAGATTACCTGAGCAAATAAGGATTTGTGGTCAGCCGTTTGCTGCTGCCATTTGTGTGTTATGTCTTGTAACCATCTATCGATTGATCAATCGAATAATACATTTTTCTTTCATTTTGTATGACTAAACAGGAGTTGTTACAGATGAGATTTATGTAAGAAATTAAAACCATGTATCATTTTTCTTTCACAAAGAAACCTGATAACTTAAGTGTTATTCAGAAAAGATCGCTGCTAACGAAACTGGTTGTTCAGAGTTCTGTAACTAAGATTTTCTTGGAAAGTTGAGTGGAAGGATAAAATGTAAATAAACAAAAGCAAAAAAACCCTGTTGTCTTATGAATGTTGCACCAGCAGGGATAGGCACAGCCCTGAAAGGACTGTCAGGCAGTATCAATATGTTCGACATTCAAGAATGTTCAAAAATTCAGAAATTTAATGGATCTTCACTATGAGTGAACTTTTCACAAGCCTTTGCAATAAAGGCTTGAAAGATTTCCCTCCATGTGTAATGAAATGGAAAAATGTAACTTTTTCACAAGATTCTAGATCTTTGAGATGCACAAGACTGTATCGTCAGACATTATCGCTACTAGTGATTCCTGTCTCTGCGGAGGTTTGGGGAAACCTTGACAGCAACACCCTGGGATCACACTTTTGTTACTGTATGTTGCAGCTCCCCATTAGCTGCCTGCACCTCTGTGGACACTTTTCAGACTACAATGACTCACTGTGTGCTGGAGTTTCTTCTGCTCCGTTCTCCTTTCTTTACCGCTAAAGCGAAGGCCTTTCCAGCAGCGGAGCAAAGACAGAATAAAACCGCCGCTCTTCACATCAGTGCACAGAAAAGACGAACCGGCTGTAAACAAGCGTGCTCGAAGAAAAAACATATATATATATATATATATATATATATATATATATATATATATATATATATATACACACAAGGTCTTGTTGAAACATTGGTCCTCAGAATAATCAGAATAATAAATAATCAGAATAATTTTTTAGTTTTGATTTGTATCGATGATTCAGAAGGAAAATGATAAAATTTCTGACAATGGATGCACTGCGTTGATGCTGAACGCTAAATCTCGTCCTCTTAGTGACAAATCCATCTAGACGCACTGAAGAAATGCTCCAAAATAAGGCCACTTAAAAAATACGTTTAAAAAAAGGAAAGCATTTTGAGAACTAGCAATGTAACGGTATGAACCATCTTCTTAGAATCTTTTATAGAAATCCTTTGAGTACCAACGTCAGAAGATATTTATAGGTCGTTGCATCATGGAAATAGGTATTTTGTTGAACTGAATTTAAGACGATCTAAGCTAAATATTGTATTGCCCTTGGTAAAATGTTAACACAACTACAATGATATTAAAAATAATAGAAGTGTGCAATACTGCATATTTTTGTAATGATTTTATACCGAAATTTTTTACGGCACCGATCTGATACAGAGTATTGGCAATATTGATATTGGCAATATCAATATCGGTATCTACGTTACCAATATCAGTATCAGTACTTTTGGTCAGTACTTTTGGTTAATATAATATTAAATTTCTGACTTTTTATGTGCATTTGTGTTTTTTTTTACTTTGAAATATTTTGTTAAAACCTTAGAGTTCGGACAAAGTTCATTGTTGTCAAGAAAATACTTTAATAACATGATAAACAGAAACAATAGAAAAACCGAACAAATTTTGTATTTTTTTAAAGTGCAAAAATATATTTAGAACAAATCAAATCAATTGATGGATGGATGGAAATTACAATACAAAAATGAACAATAATTTTAAGAGCAAAACTGAAATTAAAGTTACCTCACTAGTATCATCCGATACTGATACCAACTTCGTATTGATGTCAATATTTTTAATCTATCAGCTGACCTCTATTGAAGTTTATACATACAATGTACATGAATGCCATATTAATGTTTTTAAGTGATTAATTTGGACTTTTATTTTTTTTTAAATGAATGAAATGATTTATTATTACTCTATTTAACCTGTTGAGATTTAAAATTGTTCTTAGCAGAATGACCTAGAATAAAATGGCATCAAGGTCCATTCCGCAAGAATTTCTACAAACTACGCAACATCAGTTTCAACTAAATACAATCAAACATTTAATCAAGCAAACGAATTGCCTTCAAATCATATTATTTAAAATGACAAATGTTTGCTTAAACCCACTCAGAGGAACATGTTTGTATAAATGCATCTCATTCTGGACCTGAACTGAACGTTTACTTTCTCTGCCTTCATGAAGGCCCAACATTTTCAGAGGGAAACGCTTCTGGTGCCTTGGAAAATCAACATTGATCTCGTCGGATTTATGTGAAATTGCGCCAATCTGAGCTTTTCCACGTTTGCGTGTCTTACCTGCAGGGATGTGTTGTTTTTTTTATATCATAATGTATTTCTGGAATATAAATGTTTGAAACAACTCAACCACTGAATACCATCTGCTAAAGCTCTCAGATAAAAAAAAAAGAATAAGACAGTGGGTAATTCCATAAACAGCTGGTAGGGTGTAAAGTTGATAGAAATATTTCCTCCAGAGTATTTGTATCAACCAAAACCTACAGGGTTTTTTCTGCAAATTGGAGAACATTGTTATATAAACAACCATGAAAAGAACATTTTTTATTCTTGAACAAGCTGAAATCTATTTTTTTAACACTTTAATGCACTTCCTTAGCTGTGTGAATTTGTCAGAGACCTTTAAGAATATCAATCACCACATCTCAATCATAAAACCCAGCTGAAAAATAGCTATATATTACAGAATGTTCAAACTTGCATGATATGCAGTGCAAATGTATTTAGTTCTGTTTATCACTGTTCAATAAAACCAAGTGCAACTACTTGAATTTGAACTAGTGGTGCAGTGATTTATTGGCTCTGATTTCGCTCTTATCTACCTCAGCAAAGGTCTAAAAATCAGTCACATACACATACAAGTGAATATTCAATTGCATATGCATGTTTCAAATGAACCAAAATACATGCTTAAGATCACTGAAATTAAAATAAAAAAGCAAATGTAAAACACAGAATGGCTTGCTGAAATTTGTTAAAATATATTGCTGTTCTATGTAAAGAACGCCACCAAGGTCGGCCTCCTACATTTTAAACACACCAAATCTGGCCCCCTTTGCAAAAGTTTGGACACCCCTGGTGTAAAGACTTGACAGAAAATGACTTGGAATCTAGATTTTTGTACAGCTTTTTGGCTTTTAAAGACTATGGTCTTAAACTTTTGATCAGCTGAAAAAAAATCATGTTTGAGCGTAAATGCAGTTTTCAGAAAATTCCCTGCTCAAAAGTTCTTGTCCCTTGCGCTGATTTTTTCCTTTAACATTGTGAAGCTCTACTTAGAACCTTCTTAATATCCAATAGTGCAACATGCAAATTCCTGCAATTTTTTTGACTGGTCTTAAGATTTTGATCAGGAGTCCATATACTTGCTCTGCTGTGACAGGTTTTACTGAGAGAAAGACCCACCAGGTCCTGTCTACACGTTTGTAGTCAACAACACTCACCCCACTATTACCAACTCAGCAACTTTATTGCTAAACTTAGTGACACCTCAGACAAAAAAATAATTGGCATTGGCCAAAATCGTAATCAGTTTGTACTTCTTAAAAATCGGTAATTGGTGATTGACCAGAAAGCTACAATTGGTGCATGTGTTTCCAAGATAAATATTTAGCCTCAAACTAATTATTTATATCTGATCTGAATTTTTAGTTAGCAAGCTAAATGTTTAGCCTCACACTGTCCTTTTAACTCCAAAATAAACATATTTAGCAAGCTAAATACTTATTTTGAAGTATTGAGATTGAGCTTTAGTCATGAATATTTAGAATGTGAATTAAACATTTCTTATTTTGCATGCCAACTGTTTATTTTGGAGCTAAATATTTAGATTTCAGTGAGTATTGCTTGTTTGAAGTTAAATGTTTAGCTTGCTAACTATTTAGTTTGGGGCTAAAATGTGGCTTATTTATTATGCTAACTATCTAAATGTTTTAGCTTATAAACCCGCTAAATAACCCAAAATTTGACATGATAAATAATTATTGCGGTTAAGTTTTAACTATGCTAACAATGATTTTCATGAAGCTGGATGATCTGTTGAGCCACTGCTCAGTGATTTGGGGGAAAAACAGGGATAGTGCAGAATTAAATGTGTGGTTACTCAACATGGTATTTGCATTACCAAACAAGAATGTGAAGGCAATGTTTAAGGTGGGTTTATTTGAGTTTTCTTGATTCATTTTCATCTACGTAGAAATCAGAGCCTCGCGAACCTTAGACAGCCTCTGGAAAACATTTTTACAGCTAAAAATGTGTCAGATAAACGTAAATCCCTCTATAGTCACGTTTGCATTTTCAATTTCCTCTGGTATTGTGCTCAAACCTCCAAAGTCCTGAAAATGCTGATGCATCTCAAAGCATTCTGAGCTGTATCTGCAGAGCAAGCAATAGGAAACATCAAATCTTGGATTTCATTTAGGAGAAACGTTTTGTGAATTTTTCAAATGCCTCGAGTTGATGCACTTCAGTCTCAGCTACGTCCTTCTATCTTTCCTATGTACCAGGTGTTGAAAAGATAAACGTGTCACTGACTGTGTTTTGTCAGAGTCATCAGAGAAAATGTGAGACTATGAGGTAGAGTTTTTAAAATGGGGGCAAATGATCCTTAAAAAGTAAAATATAAGGAATGTAAGTGTGTTTAAAAAGTTAGCGGTGAAGCTGAGGGTGTAAACGACAACCATTCGAAGGCAACGAACACAAAGGAAGGACTTTAATGTACAGCTGGGAAAATAAAAACATCTCCAGCTGCATGTTGTTAGTCAGAAATACTAAATCAGCTGCTGGGGAGAAGAAAACACAGTGAAATGCTTCCCAGGTGTTTCCTCCATTAAACCTAGAAATGTTGCGTTTTACAGAATCCATTTTTACTTCCTAGAACCAACCCTGCCTCTGGTTTCAGCCAAACACTCAACAGAAATGTTCCCTTAACCACAAATTGGTCCACTGCAGGGATAAAAACATATTCCACAAAGCTTTTCTGTGTGATATCTCACAACGGTCTTTTAATATCATTTTGACACCAAGAATTATTGTTACAACTAAGAGAAAATCGAGAGCAACCAAGTGGCTTTAGAAGTCACCTTGACAGGACAGGAGTCCAGCTGTTGAGGTGCAATTTGATGACGTTATGGGGGCCAAAGCCTGGTCCTAATGCAGAGGATCTCCTTGATTATGGCTAGTTGTTCGGTTTAATGGTGAGGTGTGAATGAAGTTTTAGGTAAGGTAGGGTTAGGAATAGACTAAGGTTTAAAGTTACTGTATGTATGCGTAACTCTGGCAAAGTCCCAACAAGAGTCGAAGTACAAACATGTACTTCACAAGTACTTGTGTACTTTTTTGTAAACAAAAAAGTTAGAGATCCATTGATGCGTGAGTGAGCATGATTTTTTCGTGTTGCCCTGGCAACCTGTCCCGCGTGAACCCCGCCTCTCGCCCAAAGACTGCTATGGATAGGCACCGTATTAATATTTAAAATGAATGTCCTAAAAAGGCATATATGATTAGAAAAATCTTACCATTTACAAACCGAGTGACTAGATGTCAGGTTCCAGGTTCTCATTTTGTGAAACAAACACAAAACCACCCAAACAATTCAACCAAAAAAACAAAAAAAGTTGGAAATCCATTGAAGCGGATTAGCCTGAGCGAGATTTATCGGGCCATGAAAAAGTCTTCTGTCCTACAGCCTGGTCACAGGGCCCATTAGAGAGCATGGCTGGCGGCACACTGAACCGTGTCCACCCTGCCAGCTGCACCCGCTTCACCGTGCCAACAAGCCAACGGAGGGCGTTTTACAACTTGACATTGATCCTGACAACAGAACAACTGCTTGTCAACAAGACATCCTATTATTCGTTTGCTCCGATTAAACATTTCCCGCATTTGGTTGCCCTGATGAGCCAGTCAGGTGACGAAGAGCAGAAGGGTTGCTTCACGTCGCCTCTGAGGGTTGAGATGACCAGAGACAGGGGGTGAAATAAATAAATAAAAAATGAGGCTTGGCAGCTGTTGTAGATCACTGAGTTGGAAGAAAAAAGGCACTGAAAATGTCATCCACCTGTGTGGGAAATGCTCAGCTGAAAAAGGCAAAACCCAGGATGTTTTCTTGATATTTGTCACATGTGCCAAACACAAATCCATGGACTTGACGCAGTAGGTCCAGATGTAATTGTTGCCAATTTTCTCCGACAGCGATTTCGCTTGGTTTGGATGTGGGGGAGAACAAGACTATTTGTTTCATCTGTTCCTGACTGCTCTCTTGTTGACCTTTAAAAATCCTCACTCTTATTCGAGCATGACGGCTTTAAAGCCCTCAGTCTTAACTTTTGATTGCTTGTAAAAACTAGCATGGTGGTACAAAGGAAAGGCAGTTAAATGTAAAAAAAACCCCATTAATATTAGTGTTTTTGTCACATTTCACAGGAATACACTTTAATAAGTTAGAGGTTATGAGGCATCTAAAGCACAAACTGAGAATCTCTCAATCATGATAAAAGACTTAATTGTTGCAAACTGTCTGACCTCATTTATCATATAAATTCTGAATATTAGGACATGTTGTACAGTTGGAACCAACACATGGTTCCAACTAGGGATGCAAGTTATCGGTAATTGAGTTGATCTAAAGCTGATTGCTCTCATCAGTCGACTGACGATTACTTGACAAGCAGCCGCTTTCTTAAAACCCAAGTTTTCTCTTGTATCAAAACAAAACCGCATACATGGCATTTAGGATCATTTTAATGTTTTATTACAGGATATGGAAATTGGGTACATCACTGGTCTTTATGTGCTGCTGCCAAATTGCTGTCGCTGTGGGTCTGCAGATTTTCCCATCTGAGTTTTTTTTTCTACATATGTATAAATCTCTACATGAGTTGTTAATTTATCCGGCTGTATGTGTAGATACCCCCACATGGTTTGGCATTTGCTTTGCAAATTCTTGACAAATGTCTGCTCCCGCAGTCGGAACGCAATTAGGATGGATTCTGAAATATGCAATAGAGATTTTAGATCTCAGGGAGACCATTACCTGGATAAACACAGGATATAATTAAAAGGAAAACCTGAGAGAATATTTGACAATTACAATTTGGTCAGTGGTAGTGACTGTAGCTCCTGATATCCAGCAGCTGATAGCAGGATTCTCACATATTTTAAATGTCAAGGTGCCTTTATTTTTCGAGACTGAAATATGTGCAGGTCTCATTTTTATAGTACACATAAAACATCGCCGTTTATGTGGCAGATACTTATTAGAAAGAAATAAATTCCCAAAGCAGAAGTTAAATGACATGAATTTTAGACTTTTCCAGCCTCCATAGAAATCCTGGGAAATTAGGTTTCCTTCAGAATCACTTTATGTTGACGGATATTTTTATTGTTGTTGACCGTTTATTGCCATTGTTCCTAAATTCATTGGGAATGTTCCTTTTATATGTTCACATTTCTTGAAATATTGGTTGAAGACGAGGTGCGGAAACCATTCTTCAGTCTGATCAATCGATTAGCCCAACTTTTACATCTGATCAAATTTCTTGTTTGATTCTGTGTTAAATACTGATGTGATTGGATGCAGTTCTTCCTTTTACATAAAGACATGGTTGTTTCATGTCAGCAGTAAATGAACATTTGCATAAACTTTAATTCTCAAACCAATAATATTTTAGTATAATTGAAAAGTAATCTTGCTCCAAACCGCTGCATGCGGCACATGAACACCAGCACAGAGCATTAACATGTCCTGAATGTGTTTTCTGATATCTCACTTCTTTCTGCATACCTCCATGGTGTGTGTGTGTGTGTGTGTGTGTGTGTGTGTGTGTGTGTGTGTGTGTGTGTGTGTGTGTGTGTGTGTGTGTGTGGTCTGTATGTGCCTGAGAGAAAAACAGAGGTTGTGTTTCCACCTATCTGTGTTTACCAGTGTTGACTAAGAATTACATCGGTTTTTGCAGTAAATGTGACTCTGTGTATTTTGGTTGCATCGCTCCATTGTTTGTCTGTTTGCTGCGTGTTTTTTGTGCGAGCGTCGCTGACACATTGTTCCAGTTAATCCCAGGAGGAGAAAACTACTGAAACAAAGCTTCTTTGCATAAATACAAGCAGAAATATAAAATGACAAACAAGGAATTTCCTTAAAATTACACAGCCTTGTTATTTAATTCTTTACATTTAAATCCGATTAGTCAACACTGTGACTTTATATTTATGTTCTAACATGTGGAATTTTGTGTCTTTGTTAAAATATGCGCTGAGGTTACTGTACTTAAACGAGACAAAACAGGAAGATGTAACACAACTGCTGTTGAAGGCAAGGAGAATAAAAGGAGCTACACCACCTTACAAAAGTATGAACAACAATTGAACTTTTCATATTTTGTCTTGTTATAATGGTAATGGGACTCAAATTTATTTTTATCGAGTTAATTGCAAATTCATCACATTTTAATCAAACTGTCAACAAAAAAAGGAACATTTTTGAATCCAAACCCCATTTTGCTTAGATATTGGATAGTCATATGAACTCAATACATATATTTGTTGTTATTAATGTATTATTCAAGCTATTCCACCATCAGATTGGAATGTGTTTAAATTATATTATACACATCCAACTTTAAAGTGTTTCAGGAACTCCTGATCATTCGTGAACCTTATTTGGAAGAATAACATGTACACAGGGTGGCATCTGTCTTTGAGACAAACTACGAAAAAGGCTAAAAATTAACTAAATAAATGTAAATATTAGATTTTTTTTCTTTTTTTGTGATGCTGATATTATCTGAATTTTTTTGTCTTGTTATCCTTCTAACTTTCTGCCCATCATTCCTGTCTTTTGTCAATGTGTAATAAAAAAAATTAAAAAATACAACTTTAGATGTGTGGACTGTGGACGGTGATGTTAGCTTTGGACATGTCTGTGCAGCTGCTACATGTTTAGCACTGAGATGCTATTTTAGGCTTGATTAGCTTCAGTGATATGCTAACTACTTTTAGCAGAAATTGAACACAACATTAGTCTTTTCCACCCACTGATCAGATAAATGCTTTGAAGCATAAATTAAACCAAGTGGGCCAAGAGAAGCGACATTATCATTTATTGCTGTTTGCGGATGTTGTTTGTACGTCAAAGTTGTGGCCGTACCAGAAACCTGCTAATTTAACTGTTCTGGCCGGAACCTTTTGCATACAGTAAAAAATATATTTTTTAAATAAAATTAAATTAATTGATCTAACATGATCAAGTTTAAAGGGGTTTCTGTAAAATTTAATGGCAAGCCAGATTCCTGGCAGGACCTTTTGTGTTTATAAAAAAAGTTATTGCATTATCATTTTTAACGTAATTAATTAAACAAAATTAACACATTATTCTGCCTGTCCTAGTTACAACCACAAGCACGGTTGCACTTATACATTTAAGCAACTTTATCCATTCATAATTTAAATAAAACCCATGTAGATTGTTTTCACTGATTTAGTGAAGGTAATTGGTTGCACTAGCTTTCCTTTAGTGGTAACAGAGTGAAGAGGGCTACAAATAAAGGCTCGTCCCTCATTTCAAATTTATACTTACAAAATGTCATCTCTTCACATCTTCTACTTTGTTAGTTTATCACATAAAATCCCAGTAGAACACTCTGGAGTTTGTGGCTGGACCATGAGAAAGATGTGTAAAAAGGCAGAACCAGTAAAAGTCCTGTACATAAAGTGTTGCTGTTATGTTAAGAAGCTGCTTTCACTGGCAGAAATCATATTCACACTGCTGTAAAAATGATTTCTGTGAAACACATTTCCTTTTTAAAAGTTATGGTTGGGGTGAAATCTCCAATCAGTCAACAGAAAATTGTTTTAGACGAGGCATATTTGCGTTGTCTGAGTGAAAAAGTAGACCGCTTCCAGCGAATAACAATAATGCCTTTGTCAAATGGCGGCAACATTGGTGTTAGTCATCGGCAGGTTCTAAGACAGAGAGGCACTTTTCTCCGCTGATGTGTAAAATAAAATAAAGAAAAAGTCACTAAATGGAAACGAAATGTTACTCTAAACAAGTCTCCGCTTTTAATATGCAGTTAAATGCAGCTGTGTCGGTTATTAACTTGACTCAGTCTTTAGTTTGTGCTGGTGTTGTGTATCCAGCTCGTATTTTCAAAATGTCACAGCCACAGTCTGTGGCTGGAAATGCTGTCTAAACATAAAAAGGCGATGCTGTAACCATGCTGACCCCATAAAGCCCTGAGCGACGCGCTGCAGTCTGTTTACAGGACTTATTTTTTAATCAAACGTGTTATACTGTGACAGTAATGTGACTCGTGGCCTACTCTGTTAGTTTACGCAACATAAAGAGCTTTTCAGGGAAGCAACACTGACATAATAACTTTCGACACTGGTTGAACTCGCAGAACTTTGAATGGTTGTCAGGTTTTCAGAACGACTTGCTCAGGTTCACCGGTTCCTTTAATCAGCGGTTCTTCCAATGCTGTTGCTCTGTCTGTGAAAACAAGTTGTTGCTGTGGATTCCTAAAGTGTTTATTTTTGAAGCAAGTAATGTTGCTTTCCAGGAACTCTGAAGAGTTGCTGATTATGAGTGGCTATTGATTCAGCTAAGAGGGTCTGGATGGCAGACTGGGTTCATTAAAACAACCAGCTTAAAATTTGAATCTTGATGGTAAAGATATACACCTGAATGTATGTTTATGTTCTGTCAGTCTTTGACATTAAGACCAAACCTCTCTTGCTTCAAAGAAAATTAGGATAATCAAAATAATTAAAAGTATTTTTCTCCATATTGGTTAAAATTATCATTTTGTCATGACAGATAATTTGTGAAAAAAAATCAAGCTCCTTCTCCTTTTAGTACTAACTGTATAGGCACATCGCTCAGTCAGAAACAACCAATCAGACCCAGGTATGGCCCCTCCATCTTTATTTCTATATCAACTGGTGACGATGACCTGCTGCGCCCTCTTCTGGATGGCAGCTATAGTGCAATGATGAAGGTCTAAGCGGGTGTTATTACTTAATCGATTGGAGCTAATGTTAACCTAATGAACCTAATTGTTCACTCTCATGCTCACCCCTTCCTGTTGCTCTCTGCTAAGCTATAGCTCAACAGAAGATAGCTTGCCATGAATGCTAATGCTAGTTAGCATTCTTAGGTAATTTTGGAGCCAATCAGAAAGATGGGCATGTAAAAACAACCCCAAAAACATTTAAACATTTTAACTTATATTTTATAACAATAATTGAACAGGTTATATTTTATATGAGCAAAACTGTTTTCTCCCCCTCATCTTCTCTCCAACTGGTTGAGGCCCCTATAACATAAAATCCCAATGACTTGCACATATTTTTGGTTATAATGTCACAAACTGAAAATCCTCAACAGGAATGAATCGTTTACTTATGAGCTCTTGGCTTTGGATGGACTGTGACTCCTGCAGACTGCGTGTTGCTCCTTCTCTCTGTAAGGTGACTGGTTGAGGACATGCTAACTGATTGCATTGCTGCTTCATTTTAATTCCAGCTTTTTCAAACAAAGAGCTCTCCAAAATGTTCACTTTAACACCGAGGGCAGAGACTCACACACAATTAAAATATAAAACCCTCAGCTTCTCTGTTAGTGGAAAAACTAACCTTGAACACAAATGACAAACTTTGTTCCGTCAGATGCTTTTCAAGCCTTCACAGGAGTCGTTAGTGAGTTTTTCCCAATCGCTTTTGTTCTGCACAGCGGAGGCCCTCGCCAGCCGACAATCTACCCCGCATTAATTACTGATTACAGATGCGCCACTGCATTTCCAAAAGATAAAACGGGGCATTGATGGTGGTGCTTGGCGGACTTCTGAGGTCTTGTAATTCTTGGGATTTGACCCATGATGAGTTGCGAGGTAACTCTGGAGTTTCATTATGCAAGACGGCGGATTAAAGGACGCGCTGTTGGTTTTCTGGCGCCGCCTTATCGAAGACGGAGGAACGCTATTCAAACGGAGAATGTCACAAAATGATAATGCCTATTGACAGGTTTGGTCTGGACTCCTTTTTCTTTTTTCTTTCTCGCATCAACTCCCCTCATGCTTCGTCACACTCAGAGTAATATCATTCTGCATGAGCAAATCGCCGCTTTGGATCTCAAGGCAGCATCCAGTGGACTCGGTTCGCTCCCTGGGTGGATGTGATGGTTCCGTGTGAGGGCGACTAGCAAATTGAATTCTGGCCTTCCCTTGCTCTGCTGTTTCCTCCACTTTCAGGCCTGTTCATGTCCATATTCTCATGCTAACATGACCTAGCGTGAGCGGAGGACGTCACTGGATGCAGTCTGTGACTTTTAGAGCTGAGCTTTCTGATCTTGGATCTGTTGTCAGGAATTAGTAGCCAGAGGCGTCTTCATAATGAGGGTAGGGGACAAGCTGACCTTAAACGAGCCCAAACAGAGCCAGAGGTCTGTCCTGATGTTTTGGATACATTCTGATAACATCAGAATCTTTTTTATCCCACATTTTCTACAAGCTGTAATGTATCTGACTGTCTTTTTTTGTGGAACAACACAAAGTAATGGATCACATGGGAAGTCAAAATAGCCACTCGGCGAACAGAAGGACACGTTTTAAACAATGACGCCAGTTTTTTTTGCGGCGTCTTAATGTTGTATCTGCCTGTACTTTTAGCAATGGCAGCAGAGGAAGTGAACAAAGCTGTTCAGTCCGCTTTGGCCACCTGGTTCAGATCGACACTTCTCTCTTTCCCGTGGTGGTTCTGCTGTTTACAGCGCAGGAAAAACTGCCAGTAGTGTTGAACTGGCGCATTAAAGACGAACGTTGGTCATAGGGAACATCTTAAAACATCAACAGCCGATAGCCCAGTCCCACTGTATGAAGCAAATGGCGTAGGACTAAAGGGCTGGTTTGTACCAAGTTAGCACATTACAGCTCTAATTGCATTAAGAATGTTTGTCCTGCTGGAAGGTAAACCTCTGCTTAAAGATTATCGCTGTGGAATCAGACACAATTTTTCCAGCATCGATGTTCTATGCTAGCCTGGTAAAACCCATCCACTTCACTCTCTGGAGAGGAATAGGTTGAATATGGCAACCGTGCCACACTATCAAGCATTTTTAGAAGTAAAAAAAGAAACAAACACAGTTGTTCTAGCAATATGGCGACAACCGTAAGTGTAGTAGTACCGTTGATTTGCTCATCAACATGTGTGTCTTTGTGAAATGACGCAGTTTGACTGAGCTGTGCCGCGCAGACACATCCAGCTTTCAGTCTCCAAACGCCTGCAGCTCCTAACAGGTTTTCTAATCTTTCTCTTGACAGGTTAGCTGCTGGAGTTGTCATGAGATTAAAATAATCCAGCTCAATATAAAAAAAACCTACATGCTACAGTTTTATACATATA
>CAEGAF010018760.1:0-21876 GCA_903067075.1 Micropoecilia bifurca | reverse complement strand
TGGTCTCTCCAAATTGTCCCTAGGTGTGCATGGTTGTTTGTCCTGTATGTCTCTGTGTTGCCCTGTGACAGACTGGCGACCTGTCCAGGGCAAACCCCGCCTCTCGCCCGGAACGTCAGCTGGAGATAGGCACCAGCAACCCTCCCGACCCCATTAAGGGATAAAGGGTGCAAAGAAAATGGATGGATGGATGGATATAACTAAGGGCTGGGTGATAAATACATTATATCAATAAATCCAATTTTATGTTTAGGAATATTTAATGTGAGAAAAATCTGGATCTTTTTATTTATGTTTTTTTTAACCAATTCACTCTTTGGGTTTTTATAGTTTTCAGAGTGGTGCCACCTCCCTCACAGTCTACCATCTTGTTTTACAAACATGTTTTACAGCTTGAATTTACTTTGAATTCAGTTCAACTCTCAGAATGCATGACTGAAGTAAAAGAAAAAGTTTTTGAAAATATCATTTAGTCATTTTGTAATTTATTTTAAGAATAGAAAATGATGGGAAACATCACTTTATACCAAATTGTATAAAGGATTTTGAATAAAGAAATCTCCTTTTTTATATGTATATAAGCCATGTGAAGACGTTTAAAGCAGAGTTGCCATAAAACGTAGAAAAATCTGATCCACAGTCAATGTTTCCAACAACAACAACTAATCACTATCACCACCGGGCAAAACAGAGACACATAAGGGATCCATGCACACACTCATAACTAAGTGCAGTTTATGTTGTACCATCATATTTTAGACTGTGGGAGGAGGTCAGAGCAGCTTCATTGCTTTCATATTAGTCTCCCTCAAATATTTGCTCTTGACTTGGTTTTCTGACTCAGTCTTCTTGACTACAACACTACTTGAAGCTGTAACTGCAAACAAAGTACTGCATCAAGTAGCTAAATATAAATGCACACTAAACTTTTAAGATTTTAGAGTATAAAAAAAATGTTCCTTCTACTTGACAATTAAGCAATACCTTGTGTTGGTCTGTCATGTAAATTTTCCTGAAAATAAATAAACGTTTACTGTTATGAAATGATGTAAACAAAAGTGAAGGTATTGTGTTTTGTTTAAGCTTAGAACCGATGCATGCACTGAGATCTCGTCATATTTCCTTCACTGGCTGTGGTGATTGGGCTAATATTGTCTCTCGATATTTAATGTTCTCACAGGAGCTTTATGTGTGCTTTTCATCACCGTCTTCCCGCCTCTGCTTTGCTTGCCATTTCTCAGGTCAAAGATTGTAAAGAAACATTAGACTGCTTAAAGAAATAGATGGTTCCATGTAATCTGCTTATACCATTGATTTATCTTTTTATCCAATTGCCTTTCCTTTTGTAACCCTACTCCAGGCTATATCTCTTCATAGTACAATGGTGCTGCACCTTAGCAGATGTTTATTGACAAGCTCTACATATGCCATTATCAGTCGGCAGGTATTTTCGTGACAAGGTATCAAAAAGAGTTTTATTACTGTCCATGTCTGATGCCGCCGGGAATCCCTAGTTTCATGGAAAGTTGTCAAAAATCAGAATATAGTCTTATTTTCCTCTCTGAGATCCCAGAAGATGTGGTATTTGATGTCATTGTTTGTTAGAGGAAGGAGAGCGGAGTGTGTAGTGTAGCCCAAATAATTGGCGGCAGATTCTCAGCAGGGGAAGGTAAACTGAAAGTGACACCAGGGTGGAAAGCTCGGCATGAGGCTGTCTTCCTTTCAGCACTTCATCGGAATACTACAGACCATCTGCAGTTCCAGGCAACACAAGTGAGAGCTCCTTAACCGGAGGAGAAGAGAGACTTTGGCAGACGCAAACGCATATCCCCCCCCCCTCAGCCAGCCCATTAATCTTTCATATCCAGGGCTAAATATGAGCAGAGTTAATGTGACGCTGCGTCTGTGTTGGGGGCAGGCTGAGTAACAGGGGGTGGAGGGGGGAGGCCTGTCGAGGTTAAGTGCTCTGGTGCGCTCGACTCTGGGGATGGGAGTAGGAGAAAGAGGGAGGGGGGGAGTCTGCTCACTGGGAAACTTGAAGAGAAGAGGGGAGTTAAAGAAGGATAGAAGAGGAGACGGAGGACAACTGAAAGATCGTCCCATGAGGGGAGATCTCAAAGCTGGGGTTGGGTTTTATGAGATTGGCCTCAGTGTCACACATCTGCATGCTTACGCAGACGCATGCACGGATACAGGTGGCGGGCCTGAAACAAAAGCTTGCCTAATCCGGGGAATTCTCATGTTTCTGTCTTTATTAATCCCCAGGCTTCTCTTTGACAGGGCTGCATGCTTGACATTCAGTTTATTGGACGTGAAGTCTGTACGTTTTCGAATACTTGCAGCAACATTTTTCATATCTGGGCTACTGCCAAACCCCAAGAGGGGCTGCAACAGTGCCCAGAGAAAGAGCAGTCATGTAAAAGAGGCTGAAACTGGAGCTTTTCTGTATGGGGATCTGTTTGTTCTTCCCCCATATTTGCTTCTTTTTGGTCCACCACTCACTCCAGTGGATTTTTGGATGTGCATGTCATTCTCTGAGCTACTCTACGACGCCTGTTCAAAGCGCTGTATGATTCTGATCTTTCTGCAATTTTAAAGGGAAATCCAGGAATGCGACGCAGCCGAACACTCGCTCTTGTGAGTCTTGTGGTTCTCTTGTTTTTCATCTCTTCACAAGCACAAACAAGACATAAGAAGGAGGAAAAGTCCCCTCTGCTGTGTTAAATTATATGGTGCGAGAATGAAGCAGTCAGCTTAGGGGATGCAAGGATCCACTGCAGCTGAAGAAATCCTGATCATCATATCAAAACGATGATGAGGGAAAATAAGTCAACATTGTTCTCCACCACGCTCCATTAACAACAGCAGAATCCATGATGGCATTCATTTACAAGCAGCTTTATTTAATAAAAATGGAATAGACCCGGTTTCTCCATTACCATAATGCTGCTTAACATTAATCTTGGTCATTAAAAAAGACTCATACCAAATCCCCAGGCATCCGAGTCATAGGAATTAGGAATGAACTCGGGGAGAAGAAGCGCTTATAGCTGTTATGTGCTCGTCCCTGTTTTTCAAACGCAAAATTCCCAAAGATCCCTAATGTTTCTGGAAGTACCGTTGCCGCCGAGCACATCTCGGAGGTGAGGTTTTTGATCTTCCACCGTGGATGTAAACAACTCATTAGAAAGGGAGCAGGATGCCTGCTGACTGGCAGGGACAGCAGTGGTGCTGGGGATAGCTGGGAACATGGTAGCGATCTCTCTTATCGCTGTCTCTGCCGCTTGCTTTGCTTTCATCCCTTCATCAACTTCCAGGGACTTACTTCGAAGAGGTGGCGGTATAATTGTATTTTACTTAGAATGCTCCCTACTTTTATTTAATTTTTTTTCCATCTGCCTTCATTCACCTGGTGATTGAGTCTGAACCTGCTTTCAACTCCCCTCGCTCCTCTTCAGATATCCCTTTATTCCACCTTCTCACCCCTACCTTTTTTCCCTTGCTGAGTTTGTCTCCCCTCACGCAATCCTGCTCTCTTAATCAATAACTCTTCAAGCTGCTTCTCAGCATTCTGCATTTCCTCCTGCTCCTTGTGTTTTTTGCAAGACATTCTTTCTCCATGCACACCCCCTTTTTTTTTCGTTAGACTATCTGAATTTTGCGGCTGATTTCTGAGCTTTCAGGACCAATTTTAGGACAAATTTATGCTGTTTTACGTTTTTGCATTTTTTTTTTTTACATGAAACATAACCATAAAACAGCAGTGTGTATTCCAGTTATTTAATGGGAATGCACATTTTTACCACCCTCAGTGCTATCTGAAAGGCTGCTGGCATTTTGGAATCCAGCATACTCCATGGCATAACGCTATTGGATGTTTTATAGTAGGTACTTGAACTATTAAAATAAACAACAATAATCATTTTTATAAGAGGTCTCAGGTATTTTTAGATTTTGGTTATTCGCTGGATGAATAACCCCAGCAAATACCTGAGAAGTGTGAATTCAATGGAGATATGGCATTCAGCACACAATCTTCCCTTTTGCAAATTAATTCAACCTCATGAGCCTAAGTAACATGTTCCCTTCCTGCTGTTCTCACATCTCAGTCCTCCGAAAGAGCTCGGTTTGAGGGATGCTCAGCTTCATCTGAGTTGAACAAATCCATATTTACTGTTGAAAGGATCAATGATTAGTGCTCTCACCAAGCTAAAATAGTCACCATTGCTGATGCATTGATTTGAAGTAATAGCTCATGCATACTAATGAGTCTCGTGAACCATTAAAGAAAAGCTTTAAAGTCTGAGTTTTATAAAGAAGACGTCGATACAGGGATCTGGGCAACCCGAGGAGGACATGAAGCACAACCGAAAAATTGATTTTTAAGTTACATTTTGATGTTATCCAAGGAGACCTGTGTTTATTAAATCTCTATCGGTGTTGGCATCGGAGGTTGGAATTACTTCTGCTGCCACGCCTTTTCAGTTTTGGTCTTTTGATGCTGATTAGTGTTTTTCTTAGCCTTCTCAATCCTGTTTTTACTCAGCAGCGAGCTTCGTCAAGCTGTTGTGTCCCAAATATCTCCAGCCGGTGAGTTGAGCATGGATTAGTCTCTCTCTTTGTCCTGATGACTGGCAGCTCGAAGTCTGAGATAGACCTGAGAGGCGAGCGGAGTCCCATCAGATCAACCTCGGTAATTAACTCGTTTAAACAAACTGGAAGCGGGAGTTGGGAGAAAAGCTTTCAGAATACTTCAAAAAAGCCATTAAAGAAGAACAGGGGGTGCGGAAAACAAGTGGTGTGTAGTTTTATCAAGAGTCTGAAACCTGGCCTCTTGTATGTGTGTTTATGTGTTGAGGATGGAAGATCAGGGAGCTCTGTGTTTACCCCGCAGGTCGGACAGATATGAGGAGCCGTGTGAAGAATCCCAGACAGGGACAACTTAACCGTTGACCTTTGTGTACTGAGCAAAATTAGAGGCTGCAAACTGAGCTTCTTAAAAGAAATGACAGACAATGCAAAGCGGGCCAGGGAGGAGGGGAGAGAGAAGGGGGGGGCAAAGACACAATAACAAAGGGAAAGTCCCAAACCACAGCTTTATCATTAACTCCTTTTGGCTTTGTGATTCACCTTCATTCATGTTTGAATTAACTGAAATGTTTCCGTTCCCCAAACGACCGAGTGTTTACTTCACGAGGCTTTGCACACATATAATTTAGCTGTCACCTACTGAGTTACTGTTGAAGCAAAGTTTCTTGCTCTGCTGATGATAAACTTAGATCTGCCACAGATTAAAACTTTTTAGGTTTCATCCGTGTTGTCACAGGCAGCACTAATGAGCTCGTCCCATCGAAACTGCAGCGCATTCGGATATAACAAACACACCTTTACTGTGTTGTGTAAATGGTGCATGACATCTTATTTTGTGTGATTGCGGGTATTGTAATTAGAAGAAAGGTTTATTATCCCCTAAAGATGTCCTCCTTCAAAGACCAGCGATGCACTCGCCTTGGGGATTTTGCAACACTGAGACTTAATAATAGAAAACTTTCAGGCTGAGCAGAAGCTGAAGTTTTGTACTGCACAGATCTTGCTGCACTCACATAAGCTCATGAGATTATATACCCTGCCAGAAAGTGTGGCAATTTTTTTTTGGGGTTTTTTCCCTCTCTTGCATTGGATTAGCTTCTGCACCAATAACTACTGTACAGGATAAAATTCCTTGTGCTTATGTCACAATGCTGAAAAAAAAAACAAAAAAAAACAGATGTAGAGAGACAAAGGCATGCTAGAGACACTGAAGTCTCTGTGTGATGTACGATGTTCATTTCCCCCCATGGGCCGTCTCCAGCTAAGCGTCAACCATAAGAGAGGCAGAGGAAATGAACACTGGGGAATTTATCTCTCATGCTGGCATTGTTTCGACACGGTGAGTTCTGAATTAACACATTTATTAAAGTGCGGCTTTGAGACCTCGACTCATTGCAACTAAAGAAGCCACTAAACTGGGATCATGTGTTATGTAAAAGTGCAACAAAAATTAAAGCTGTAGATCAGTAAATGAAGTAGCTAATGAGGAGCAGATAATACAGTGACTGTATTTAGGCATTTAGTGTTTTATATCAATACAATAAGTGTAAATATTCAACTTTTTTTCTTAAGAGATTTGGTCATGTTTGCATGTACAGCAAATACTGAATCAGTATTGGCAGATTCACCTATTTGTGTAGCTTTTTGTGGAACCCATCTCCAAGTTATTCAGGAAAAAATGGGCAGATTCATGGATTTCTTTGTAAAGTGTAAGAAAAATGTTCTAAATGAAATGTAATATATAGCTGGACAAGTTTTGCTCCCTGAACATAATGTATAATCAGCCCTACACTCTCACACAAGTGACTAATTAAGAACCTTGAATAGTTGGTGTTATTAACAATCGCTCCCTAACCTGATTGGAGAAGTTCTGAGAAGCTCTCCACTGGATGACTGCCAGTGGGACGGAAGGCACTCCTGATTCTTGGTAGAATCAGCTCATAACATCAGAAAATTGATTTTTTAACTAGTTAAACAGAAACCACGCTGATTTCTGATCAAAATCAGATGAACACGGTGAGTCTGTCAAGAAGTTGTTGTTTTTTTATGAAACTCCCACATGGTTTCTTTTTCTCATTTCCTGTAGTGCTTCCTGTTCTTTTCCAAGTAACTGTACCTCCTATATCTTGGGGTTGGAAGGTAAAGTAGTTTCTTTGATTTGATGTCTGAACAGTAGTCTTTAACTTTGCTCCCCCCAGCCCTCTTCTCTCCTCTGCCCTCGGACTGATGTCTCAGGGGCACCTCATCTCCTGTCTCTTGCACTCTTTCATCCAAGGTACATGCACCTCTAGCCTTATGGCTGCTGCAGTCAACTGGGCTAATGGAGCCACTTACTGGCCCTTTAAATCTTAACGGTGCTGGTTAACCCTGTATTGATGTTCTTAGACCCTTCAGCTGCCTGCTGGCTGGCCAGACTGTAAATCTTCCACTGGAACTTGATCACCTGCTCAAAGGGAACGTCTGAGTGATTGCAGGCTTGGTCATTAGACAAAAAGAAAAAAAAAAATGCTACTACAACCATTCGTCAAAGAATGAATAGTGACGTGTTTCTCTCTGCAAGCCCTTTGTTGTGCTTTAAGGGCGTTTGGCTTCTGGTTCCTACTGGTGACACAGAAATCAACCCACAACTTTTTCAAATTCTATCTTAATTTACATGTACTTACATTTGAATGTAATTTGTGTTTGTTTAATATGTTTCTTGTCTACAGACTGGTCACAGATTTACATACACTTGTCTGTATCATGCATGTCATTTTAATTTTGTCCTTTAAATTACTTATAAAAATTCAACTTCACTGATTTTTAAAACAAAAATTAGTTATACAGCGCCCATTTTCTTCACCTTCTGTAGTCTACGAGAAAGACCTTCCCACTGGCCGTCTGAGGCATAAAATGAAGCTGCCGTTTTTCCTGAACTTTAGTTTGATAAATTTCCTCTTAGCATCTAGCTTAGCATGATGTTCTAATCTGGTATATTTAAGTTCAAACACTTTGGCACAATTATCACATTATTTGTGGAGGTCATATGTACGTTTTGATTCAGTGTGGATTGGGGAAAAAAATCAACAATAACTTCAAACAACTAATTCTACTTGTTGTTTAAACTATCTTTAAAATAATCTTTAATTTAAGAACAAATCCAAATTTAATATGACATTAATGTTCATAATTAATTTGTCTGTCTGTCTCAATCAAATCCATCTTTGATGTCTGTTCCTCAACTTTTGTGAATAGACAAGATTAATTATAAAAAGTTGAATGAAATGTTTGATTGACCAATAATAGGCATGCATACCAAATATTTGGCCTTCACATTCCATTTGTAGCTTGTTTTGAAACTTTATTTTTGTTTTATATCTGAGTATCTTGAATTTGCTCACAAATGCTCACTCTGTGCTCCTCCACTGTTTGCAATAGAGACACTCTAAAGCTTTAATACCATCAGCAGAACTCCCTTAAGGCACAAGGAGCTTTATAAAGTCTGCATCACTTGTCCAAACATCTAATAACCCATCTTTGGTCTTAGGGCAACATCCCACCGTCATCCGATTTAAATCTACTTTCCCCTTTGGGGGGGTTGAAATGGAGGAAAATGTGCTTGCTCACATGCTATGTCGCAGCTGTGCCACCTCATTTAAGTACTCCTGCAAGTATATCTACACTAAAAGTGGCCTCAAACTGTGGCCCAATAAACTCCACAGGGCTGCTTCTCTTCTCTTTCTTCTGCTCCGTCGTTCCAAAGTCCAGCCATATCCTTTTACCTTGGGCGATGGCAGTCTGAGAGTCTGGGACATGTTAGCCAGCTGCCAAATGAAAGGAGGATAAATCACACAAATGAAAACAAATAGAGCCAGGTCTGCTTAGCTCTAATTAAAGCCGGTCCCCACGCTCTGTAAACTCTGCAGTGTTCCACATACTTGACAGTGCTTCCGGAAACATGTGTTCCTCTTGAATTTCTTCATATCTAAATCAGCCGTTTATGCCTGTACATGGACCCGAGAGTGAGTTTCAGATGTGCTTTATTTTTTTCGGGGGATTACTTCCTGCAAATGCAGCATTTCAGAAATGCAGTGTTGTTTTACAATCATTTTGTTCCGTGTCTGATTTTTGTTATAGATATAACCTTAATAGTTTTCAAATTCTTTTTTTTCTCACTCTCTCTCTCTCTCTCTCTCTCTCTCTCTCTCTCTCTCTCTCTCTCTCTCTCTCTCTCTCTCTCTCTCTTTTATGTTCACGTGGACTCTCCTGCATATAGGTAAGCATCTTCTAAAACACAGGTGCATCTTAACAAATTAGAATGTCACTGAGAGGATCACTTACTCAGTTCAAAAAACTTAAATTCCATATAAATGGAAAGTGTAGTGGAAGGAAAATATGCCCAGACAGCAGGGAGAATGGTAGCATTAAAGTGGACTGGAGCTGGACTTGGTGCTTTAACACTGAACACACACAGACTTGTCCAGAACATTGTCTGCATCTATGCAAATTAGTGTATTTCCAGACTTTTTTGTACAGTTAGTGTGATAGGAAATGAATTATACATCATCTAAAAGCCATTGCTTTAGTCTTTGGATTTACACAAGTGGACATCCAGATTAATTTTCATTGGCTGACTACTTCTGTAAATTAACGCACAGCGGGGATTATCCCCACAAAGCTGCCCCTGCCCTGTGAGGGTCTCTGCATCACTCTCACTCTCTTGTTTATATTATTATGCAGAATCTGATTTGTTTTTTATCTGCATGAACTGAGCTTTGAGTCAGCTCCTGTGAAGTGTGAACCTCCATGACTCTGTCGTAATGCCTGTGTCAAGCTCAATTCTGTTTATATGTATTCAGTGGGATGGGGAATGTTGTTTATGTGCGCATGTATACGTGTGCTCCATCCCACATCAAATGCCACGTTTGGAGGTGGAATACATCAAAGATTCCTCTTTGATCTTCTTGTTTTCCAACCAGACTGGATGATTCATAAATGAAACTATATGGTTCCTACGATCCAAGAAGGACGATTGGAGTTGCTTAGAAACTCCTCGGTTTCTTAGATGTTTTCTTCGCCATAGTTTTTTAATTTTTTTTTTATCTAAAACTCATTCTCTGGAATGCTTCCAGTAATCCTTATCATCACAGGCCTCAGGGGTTCCCCGCATGTTGACTGTAAAACGCTGGTAGTGACTCGGGAAGGAGAAGTCTCCCCCCCTCCCTCCCACCTACACCCCCACCCTAGAAACAGTGATTGCTGCTCTGCCAGAATGCATTTGTTAGCTGCTGCACAGACAAACAGGAAGGCTCATTGACCCATGCAACACTTCAATTAACATTTGCCACCGACACCTGCTCACATCAAGCACTCACCATTTCAGGGTAAGCATGGCCGTATGTTTCTTTTTTGGGTTGGTATTGCTGCACATGTTCATTAAATATTAAAACCCAGGGGTGAGGTTGGGCAGGGCGGACCCTCCTGTTCTTTTTCTCCTCATCAAAGATGAAACATGAATCGAAGAGGCAAATTCATGGCATTTAACAATCCAGTGCCATTCACGTGTTCTCGTAAGCATTGCACTTTTTCTCATCTATTCATGTTACAAGCACAAACTTTGTTGTATTGTCGTCGTATTTCATGGGAATTTGGTGTTTGGATTGTATTTTTTTTGGTTTTTGTTCATTTCTCTGTTCCTGTATTTTTCTTGCAAGGTCTTGCCATATGAGTTTATTGTATTTAGTAGTTTCTTAGTGTATTCTGATGTTTTGTTGTTTGTTGGATTTAGTTTCCTTAGATGGGTGTTGTTCCTTTCCTCTCTGTTTATAATTTATTTCATTCTTAGTCCAGCTCCTTCGTGTTAATTATTCACCTTCCTCCGGCCTGCCAGTTTTCTCTCTTCCACAGTTGCTCCCAATGATTTGATGCGATGACATGAACCATTGTGTTGTTCCTCTGGATTGTGTTGTTTTCCTGCTAGAAGGAGAACCATGTTTAGCTCCTGTCTTCCTGATAACTCTAACCAGATTCCTTGTCCCCTGCTAAAGAAAGGAACTCCCACTGTATGATGCTGCCACCACTGTGTGGGGCTGGTGTTTTAAGTGTGATTTATAGTGGTTATTTTCCTCTATACGCAGTGTTTTACAAGTTAGCTTTTGGTCTTTTACTACTTGGTATTGGTCTGCCAAATGAATCCCCCACACCCGAAACAAAGTTTGTAACATGACATTCAACCTGAAGCACTGATAAGAAAAGACGGATAAAGCTTGTTGTGAAACGGGGTCAAAGGTCAAAAAGTGGAGCCACCCAGCTCGTAATGACTTTAACCTTTGACTCTAACCATTGTCTCGAGTCCTGTCTTAATGTATCGTGCGTGACAGATTGGCAGCTTTTAACATTCTTCAGTCTGCGCCTCAGGCAGAAATGATTTATGCAACATCTAGATTAAAACAATAACACTGTAAATGGCTGCACAATTCATCACGTTCTCTCTGCCTCTGTCTCGTGATTTCCTATGCACTGTCACCATGATGCAAAATGCTGAAAGTTTACTTCCAAGAAGCCCCCCTACTGCAGCGTGACATTCGCGCTTCCTTGCAACCAGCAGCTCCAGCGTTCTCTCTAATCGAACAGAGGGTTTGAAACGTGACTAATTGGTGTCTATTTGTTTGTTAATGGTCCTCTTGTTTGGTGCTGGTGGGAACAGATGTGCCTGATGAGCGTCGTGAAGTGGTGGAGATATGTGGAGGGACGAGCCTAATCAGTAGCACAATTATAAGTTTGGGAGCGCATCATCTGCTTGAGCTGAGGAGGAAAATAGATTCTGCTTGTTGTTTTTCATTTGCCTTCTGAAGCATGTATTTTTCACAGTCTGGTGCCTGACACATTTTAAAGGCAAAAACAAAAAAAAAGTAGCTTCAGACTTCTTTTGACTTTGTAAGCGGGAAAATATCAAGAAGTGTTTTTACCAAGAATATGGTTGATAAGGTGAGAACTGTGGATATCAGAAAAGGAGGATTTGAAGTGTGCGGTGAGATGTGGCATTGAAATGAAGATGGATCTGTTTTTGTCAGATGAAGGGAGGTTACATTTTACTTTCTGACCTCTTAGCTGACCTTGCTGGGTGACAGCTTTGTTGATGAAATCCTCTGTGAAGGCACTGACCTCAGAAGTAGGTGTGACTGATGCTTCACCAGCATGAATGCTGAACCACAAAACCAAGTTTATCCAGTAAATATTGATATCGGCATTCGTATTCTGGACCCAGCTTTCAAGATCAGAGTGTAATGATACACAAGATGCAAGTTTTTGTACATGTCTTAATAATCGTTTACTATGTTTTGTGTTTGTTTGACTTGGAACTCCAAACCTCTCAATTTTTTTTTTGTTGCTATTTGTGTGTTTACTTTCTGGGTGCTATTTTTCATTATCTTGAAGAACCCAAGTGCTCTTTGGATTAAGGTTAGAATCCAGGGGTGAAACAATCTTATTTAGGCTTTTCAGGTAGAGATCAGAATTAAAGGTCCTATAACTTGGTGCGAGTCACCAAAATCTTGTAGCAGCAAGCAGACCTGGACCATCACATCAGTATATTAGTATGATGTTCTTTATTTTTGAAATTATGTTAGTTTTACCTCAGATATAAAGAGATGCACATCTTCAAGAACTGTTTCAATAGTTTTTCAATCATAAAATATTTACTAAAGTCCTGTGCATCTCTCTCTTTTTTTTTTAGAAATCTGAAATGGGCTTTTGTGTTCTTTTTTGATCTCCTATAAATACAATTTTTGCCTGATGTTTTTCTGACGTTTATTCATGGACACATACATGAAGCATCTGAGGCCTGCAGATTTTTAGTCACCTCCTTTTTGGTTAAATGCACCAGTTTTTTGAAGTGCTCCCACTAAGCCATCACCGCAATCTTATGTTGCAGGTTTTGTATCCTTTTTTATGTCCTCAATAATTAACATGGAAATACAAAACTGATGGCAATCAGTGTCAACACTTAAATTTCTTTGGAAAAATACAAATATTATCAGGGCACATCTTATTAGACTTTCATACTCTTCACAGTCTTGTTCTAATATCATCTCTCAGTGGTGGGCAACATTTTATTTCTGGAGGGAGCCTGTATTGATTTTGTCAGAGCAATTGAAGGCTACATTAAACTGTCTAAATAATTCTTCCAGGAATCCATGTCAGAAGATACCTTAGGGGCTTTTTCCTTCATTTTCATATAATGCAAAATAGGTAGACTAAATTGCTTGACTGATTTGTGCAAATAATATTTCCATGTAAAACAAAATGCAAGCTTATGATGAAGTCACCCTCTGCATTCAGCTGGAACAACCAATACTGTTCAAAGAAAGGCGAGTAAAACCTAGGGCCTATTTTAGTGTTAAAGCTTTAGATTTAAACATCCAAGATGTTAAATTTAGACCTTTTCAGTTACTTTGGTGTGTCAGCAGCCAGCAGATAATGGCAGTGGAAGCGGCTAATGTACAGTCCCATAAGCAGTAATGGATCCTGGGGGAATTCAGAGCTGATATAAAAGTTGTAGGACATTTTTGCTTCTCATTTGGTGTTGATGCAATTCAAGGCACATGATTTGGGCAGCATCGTTTACAGGAGGAATATGACACAACTGTATTAAGAAAGACTTTACTAAAACATAACCCCGGTGCTTTGAGACAAGCTGAGCCGCAGTCTTTGGGTGAATCATCTTTTTTGTA
The DNA here is from genome assembly GCA_903067075.1 of Micropoecilia bifurca. Lineage (NCBI taxonomy): Eukaryota > Metazoa > Chordata > Actinopteri > Cyprinodontiformes > Poeciliidae > Micropoecilia > Micropoecilia bifurca. Next base: position 8,575 of record CAEGAF010018760.1, on the reverse strand, counting down.
TTTTAATCACTTTAGATTACTGCAGCATGTGGATGTAAAATAATTCAAATTGTATCAGTCCCCCTCTTAGAAACACCCCATTAATCCGAGTGTACATTTTTTATTGCACCTATTATTAACACAGTGAAAGACAAAACGGCTAAATCTGATGCCGCTGGTAAGTTCTTACATATTTTATAATTATTTTTATGGTTTATGGCGAACACTGAGCTTATTATATGGTTTTAGTGATTATGGCAAAAAAGAAAAAAAAGAAGTTATGATAATGTTTAGTGTATTCGGGGACAGCAGTGCTCGCATGACCAGACGCACCATAAATCATTCTGTCAAGAATGGAGGGAGGATGGGGCTGAATAGGAAGAAGGGTGAGGGGCGGGTGCCTTTGAAAGGGATCTGCGTGGGGGGGCAATGACAGTTTGGCAAGGTGATATGAGCAAAACTACTAGCCTGTAGAGAAGTCCCTCAACCCCTCTCCGCCCTTCTCAATTGAACCGATATCGCATCACCTCTCCCTCTGTAGCGACCACCGTCTTTCTCTCTGCCACTTTCTTCTACCTCACCAGTCATGTTTTCATCTTCTCTATTAAGGTTCTGTGCTCTCCCCACACTGTGCCCCCCCCCCCCCAAACCCTCCACCTCGAACCTGCCTGCCACTCACACTACTGACTGCTGGGCCACAAACACAACAGAAATGGGAAGCATTGGGTTTGAATATGTAGAGGGCTCTCCGTGATCACACAGTAGACGCTGTATGCTGTGAATGTTGCGATCTAAATTTATCAACGTGGTTATGTGGAGTATGTTATAGGGATGGCTGTAACAAACAGAGGAGTGGTCAAGGAGAGGATCAGCTTCTCCAGAGAAAATCCTACAAAATCCCTACCGAGGTGGAGTTATTACCGAGTTAAATTTGGAATTAGTTGGAACTAGTTCATAAAAAGTGCTTTTATTCTCCCCTAGGATCTTTTTTCTTTTTTAATTGCGCGCATCCATCCAACTTTTACTAATGAACTACTGAAAAATGTCCATGAAAATAACTGATGGAAAGCCAGCCAATGCAGTGTTGTGAAAATGATGATGATTAATAGTGAGGATCATCTCTATGATGCTGATGATCTCTGAAGAGTTTAATTGAAAGTGTTGAGTTGCATCATCCAGGATTTTACTCAGCACTGTGCAGACATTTTGAAGCTCCTGTCATTTATTTACATTTTCCCTCTATAGATTCAGAGCTTTCCTATGATTTTGTAAAAGTGGTCTTGATTGATGGTTCTCCAGGCTTTTCAAATGGTCTTTCAAATATTTGACAAAGAAACTTTGGTTGCTTTAATTAGAATATCCTGTAAAAAAAAAAATGCCACTCATTTCTGAACGTATAATTTATAGATTCATTCCACATAGAGTAAATATTTTAAGACTTTATTTTGTGTAATTTTGATGATTATGGCTTACAAAACACCTCCAAAATTAAATTTCAGAAAATAAGAATATTACATAAGATCAATAAAAAATATCTTAAATAGAAATGTCAGAAAGGTCAAGTGAATTCACTGGCCAATCAAACACAGTCACAACATGGTCGAACCAGCTTTACAGCGACGACTTGAAAAACGTCATTACTGATTACTGCTTGAGAAAGTAATTTAGTTACTGATCATTTGATTTTAAAAGAAACAACAAAGATTGATTATTCGCCAGCTGCCAACAACAGCCCTTGCTGTTGACAGTCCATGAGTCAACCATGTTTAAGTGCAGCATTTCCTCTCCTACATGCTATTTGTCCAACTTCTTCAACTCCCCTCCACTTACTGGATTTTCACAAAGTGAGGTTTATGTGGCTCTGTTAGTTTCACTGTACCGTGCTGCAACTCAAAATCTTTCTTCCAATTTGATGTAGAATTTCTGAAGCTAAATAGTTTGATAGATTAGTTGAAATAAGCCTTAAAACAATGTAAATACAGTAAGAAAATAGTTTAAATGTTATTGTTTTCCGTGTGTATTAATGTTTGCCCCATTTTATTCAAGGCAATTGTAATCTCTGCATCAACAATTAGCTAGTAGGCCTTTTGAAGGATCGATTGTTAGTTGCTTCATCCTCCACTAGGGGGCTTTTATGCTCTCCTCTCATTGCATTACTTCTGTATGAGAGAAGTACTAAAAATAACTCATTATTCTGTCTTCAATATTTTTAAAGGTGTATCAATGGCATCTTGTCTGCAGAGCAGAAGGTACAACAAACCTTGATATTGACATCTTTAGCTGAGATGAACTCAAAGTGATGCCTGTATTTGTAGCAAAAAGCGAAGATTTCTCTTCTCCTTCCATTGTTTACGTTTGTATCACGCGTGGTATTATACGTTGATAACATGGCCGAATTGTCACATAGGTCAGATGTCATTCCCCTATGCAAGAGGAAAGCAACAATAAATCTTATAATAAAATGATAAGAACAGTGACTTGACTAACTTTAACCTGATTACTGGGTTGGAAAGAGTAACACATTAGATTAATCGTTATTGAAAAACGGGGGCAGGTTAGAGCAATACCTTACCAATAATGCATTACTGACATCACTGGGTACGGGTACCATAAAATACGAAAGTAAAAGAAATGGAAATAACAAATGTAGCAAGGACTTAAGGGTAAACCAACTTTGCGGGGTGTGTGGGCACCAGCTTATGTACAGAAAGGCCAACTTGTGTACTGATAAATTTACTTTGATTCAAAAACATTTCAAAAGTCAGTTTATGTGATTTTTTATGCCAACTTTACACAAATAGCAAGTCCATTTGAACACCGGGTGGAGTTTGTTAAGAACCCATGCCATTCAGTGCCTGGCATCAGACTTTTACATGTTCTTGTCTCCAGCCGTTCTTGCACCAGTTTGGTGTGGCACATTTAAATTACTCATTTTCAGTCATGGCTTTAACAAAAAGCAATAAAACCAGAAGCATATGTTCTTTTTTTAAATGTGTGTACCGTTACACCCCTAGCACACACTACACAGCTGGTACTCATGTTTGGGTACAAGGTCCCGACAGACAAAAATGAATAAATGAGTTATTGTTTAAAACATTTGCAATGTACTGTTGGCTACATATGTTTTTTGTGATAAAGGACATACATTTGATACTCCATAAGTCCCTTGCTACTTACTAGCAGCAAGTTTTCTCACTCTACGTCTATCTGAACATTCTTGTGCTTTTTAGTGATTACTGACTAATATGATTTGACAATAAATGTCAGCAAAGCAGCTCTTTGCCATGGCTGTCGAATGAAATCCTTTCATCTTTTAAATTCAGTTCAAGGATTACATGCTCTATAAGAGGATGAGAGGTATGCACATGGCAGTGATTCATGAAACCATTTCAAAACCAGTTAGATAAACTCAAAAACACATGGACATCAAACTAAAAACGAGACTGTGTGGTACACCCCATCAGAGCTTATCATGTACATACGGGCGTCCTCTGGCAACTTAAATTAAAACAAAAATTATTTCGAGAAACATATCTGTCTTTGTAACCAGCTTGTTTCTTCTTTTTTTATGTCAAGTGCATTGCATGTTCTGTGTGTTCATATTTTAAAACAAGAGATTTTCAAACATGAAATATGCTGCAGGGTTCTATCTGGGTTAATATTCTGTCTTATTTATATTTCATTCAGTGCCTCCTTGTAGATTACAAGCACTTTAAAGGATCATTTTCATTTTTGTACTTTCGTTGGTGCATTATCTTGATGTTCTGTAGAGATTTCTTCTGCAATAAATTGCATCTGAATAAATATGACCAATTAAAGGTGCGTAGTTCTAGTCTGACATGGATTTACTGTTTGTGTGGGTGTTAGCTTGTTTTATATTTCATGACTAAAAATCTTGCATGTATTATTTTGTAGCTGTGACATCAATGGTTCACAACAGACAAGATCCCTGGAGAGTTTTATCACTGCAGCCAGTTACCCAGATATATGTGATAGAGTGGTCATGTCTGAGTTAACCATCGAGTCGAGTCTGATTTATATAATCAAAGATCTCTGAAGTCATTTAAATTGTAGCTGCCCTCTCAGTAAGATTGCTTACATTTTGAAAAAAAAAATAGGCCTTTTTGTTCTTTGTTTACTTCCTCGCTATCTCTGCTATGCCGGCGAGGCAGCTATGTTAGTAGTATTTTAAACACCTGCTTTTGAAAACAGAGATCAGTGGAGTGGAAAAGCCCAACAGAAGCCTTCAAGGGCTGCGGATCACAAGTAAAGTCAAATATTTGGGTGTGGAGCATCTGGGAGGTGCGCTGTGGAAATCTTTTCATCCCTTGCCCCCAGATGAGGATCTATGCAGCTGTCAGGATGCATCTTAGGGTTTTGGGGATTGGGCCCTGGCAGGTGACAGGGTGTGATACACAATAAAAAGAACCTGATTAGTAATTACAATGCGCTTCTTTCAAAGCAATCTGTTTCCTGCTGGGTTTAGGCTGACAAAAATAACAACCGATATTGCTACAGTTTATCAGTAGCGGTTTATCAGTAGTTTATCAATTTATAAGTTTATCAGTTTATCAGTAGTTTATCAATTTATAAGTTTATCAGTTTATCAGTAGTTTATCAGTATATTTTACAGTTTATTTTTTTAGGTCAGGTGACCTTGGGTGTCCAGAAAGGCACCTACAAATAAAATGTATTATTATCCTTTTATGGAAACTTTTTATTTTTACTGACAAATAATACCTATTCTAATTTTAGCTAAGTATTATTAGACAAAGAGCATTAGTTAATATAACATCAAACTTAATTAAGTTTCATTCAATTTCAACTCAACTTAAGTCCAGTTAATTCCAGGACAATTCAGTCATAAAGTACTTTTAGTCCCAATGACTAACACAGTAAATACAGAATCCCTGGCTATAGAGTACTTTCTAATAGAAAGGAAATCAAAGAATGTAGCACATTTTATGTTTTGTCTAATTCATAAACCAAGATAAATGCATCAAAAGCTACATAGGAAAGAGATACAACTAAAATCAGCAGGACACAGATAGGAGTACCTTCTATGAGAAAGAAATACAAAGAGAACAACAGTTGAGAGTAGTTAAAGAAATTCCCATTAGATTGAAACGGCTGCTTCAAATGAATCCCCTACAGAGCACCAAGGTGGCAAAATCAGCAGCCTAATTACTAAAATTCTTGAATTTTTAAGATTGGCATCAATTTTCTATAAGTGGAAAAGCCCTGGTACATCTTGAGACCTGGTCTACTTTCAAGTGTTTCTAAAAGATTAGATGAGAGGTATCATTACCCCACTGCACTCTCTGCGGTTGCTGGAGCCCCCGTTTTCCTGACAAGAAAGAGAAGACGGCAGCTTTGAAATGTCCACCTGAGGGCACAGTAGCAGATTTTGTCTTTCGAAAATCTTGAAAGAGTAGGAGCGCTTCCGTTTTCATTACGAGACGCGGTTCAGTTGCCTTTATTGCAGGCAAACTACGGACAGTGCAGCAGAGGGAAGACAATGACAGAACTTTCTTTCAATAGTCTTTTTTGGCTGATCTTAACCAAAGTGCGTGTGTGGGAATACAACCAATCTGGATGGTGTGGATTAGTGTTAAGCTTTTGACTGATTGTTCAACTCAATAAACTATGATCAAGCTGGTGTTCTCTGTTGATGTGCGATTGAGGTTTAATGAAACCCACTCAAGACCTGAGCAACAAGACCTAAATATAATCAATACAATTACAATTTGCGCCACTTCTCGTAGTGGCGAGGCCCAGCTGCTTCCTGTCACCTCTACTATTTTTGATATCCTCTACTGGGGAGGGTCAGAGATGTATTGAAAAAGAGAAGAGTGAGGCTCTACTTTGTAGACCTTGGAGCTATCACGATCTGTGGCTGTTTATCTGCATATCCCTGTGGATGTCAGGGAATGTGGCTGAGCTCTGCTCCGTCCTTGAAAGCAGGGGAGCAGCACAGAGGCTTAGAGTCAGAAAGATGCCCTCAGCTCACCACAGATCATTAATGCATGAGGAAGATGGAGATGGGCAGTATCCTGTTCCACTGGAGAAAAGGTCATAGCCAGTGGAGACTACAAGGGAAGACATGAGTTTGGAGTGCAAGGAGATGCAACGGGTAGAATGAATAAGGAGACGAGGGGGGGGGGCGAGAAATATGGAATGAGTGATGGAATGCTGAGGTTTTTTTTTCAGTGGATTCATGTGTGCGTGTGTGTATGCGTGTGTACTTGTGTGCATGCATGTTTCAACCCTTGACATAAATACTTGAGATGGCAGGATATCTGATTTAGCCTCTTGAATCAATAGCCAAACTCTCGTGGATAGCTTTAAGCAACATATTGACTATATTTTAAACAACTCAACTTCTCATGAAGCACTTTGCATAGCTGGTCAATACAAGACTACCATTTCTATTCCTGCCAGAGGCTATAAAAAACACATCTGTCTGTGCTTTGAATGGTAGGTCTACTTCACAATTCACCATTTTATCAGTGTTCTTACTTTTGTTTTTGTACAGATCTTGTTCAAAGGGTTTTCATCAGGACAAACTTTAGAGAAAGGAAGCTCAGAGATGATTCCCACAAATCCCCTACAGAGCACAAACACACAGGAAGAATGTACTTAAAAGCACCATTTATTGGCAAAACAATAAAATGGAGCTGGTCATATAGTTTCTCAAAAGAGATTTTTTGGCAAGTGATCAATGCCTCAATATGCTGGGAATTCCTACTTTAATAAAAGTTTATGCAAGACTCATCTGCCCTAATAGAGTTAATGCAATACGTATTTCTGAACAGTCTTAAAATTCTGTTTGATTAAAATGGTCACCAAAAGATTTAAGAGTTGGATGCTTTTCTGTGCTTCCAAAAATCAGGAACATCTTCAACAAGGTTTCTTTCTTCACTAAACCATGTCAAAAACACAGGGGTCACCCCTAAGCACATCTTTGGTGAGACATTAATTCAGTCAAAAGCATTATTTTGTTTAAGGTTTTATATTTATTTCTGTTATTTCCTGTATATAGTCCAAAGGGAAGGGTGGACTGTGACTGCCTCTTTTTCTGGGCAGCTCATGCTTGCTCCTTAATTCCAGAGTCCTACTGCCTGGCTGCCAGTGCTGTATTTGGTCCAGCACGTTTCCCTCTCCTTTCTGGGTTCTTCTCTTCCTCTAGTAATGACTTTAAAGTTAATCCAGTGATGCAGGACTCCCTCAAGGTATGGGCTCAGGTCAGCTGTATAATTCCCACATTTCACTTTGGATGGTAGTTTTTCCAGGTTTGCCATAAACAGCAACTTGAACAGCTATCCCTGACATATATTCCCCATGGAACTTACTGTTTTATATATTAGTTTGTGACTAAATTAACTCAAACCCCATTACCTGCTCAATTTGAATAATGAAGATAAGTATATTACCTGTGTAAAGAGTTGAGTGCTGTATTTTAGTTGTTTTCTGCTTGCCATATTGTTTATAATCAATGTCTACTCACAGTCAATGACTTTAAATACTTCATTTCTTGCCTTAGCAGCAAAAAGATTTGGTTCTCTGTTCAGTTTCTGACCTTAATCAGCTTTATCTAGCAGCTGCTGATACAAAAGGAGGCCATGATTATTCCTGCTCCTGTCAGATAACGATTTTTAATTATTTTAATTCAACAAAAGACTTTGTTTCTGATAGAAATCTGAACAGGCAGTTCTCGAAAGATAAAACAATGCTAAATGACTATCAGTATTTTTGCATGTTTCCACTAGACAGATGGACAGACAGCATTGTCACGATGATATCTAACTTTTTCTCTGAAAAACTACAGTAGCAGGGTAGGTTGCGCTGGTTTGTTTCATTTCTTCACTCTTTAATTACCATCAGAGCTGTCAGACGGTCAACATTTTGCCCCTGCGTTAATTCTCAGTGCATTAATTTGTATTGTATTGAAGCTTCAAAACTTCACACCTGGAAAGTGCATCTTGATGGGGGAACTCAGACCAATCATTGGGCTATCTCTGTCCATGAAACTAACATTTAAACAGGTAGCGTTAGCTTCTGACGTCTTGGAGGTTTGCATCTTCATGCTTATGGTACACTTCGGCGTTGTACTCACCATGTTCACAGAATGGGACTTAGAGCAGGTAAGGCGATTGTTACAACTGGCTCAAGGTCATAACAAAAACAGGAGACCATGCAGGGGTTAAAGTGTAGAAAAATGATTTATTAACAAAAACAACAATGGATTGTGGATATCAGTATCAGTGGTGTAATGCACCTGCGACAGACTGGTGACCTGTCCAGGGTGAACCCCGCCTCTCGCCCGGAACGTCAGCTGGAGATAGGCATCAGCAACCCTCCCGACCCCTCCAAGGGACAAGGGTGCAAAGAAAATGGATGGATGGATGGATGGTGTAATGCAAATGGTTGGATGTGTTGTATGAGTGCATATGGAAGTGTTGAAGTGCAAAAACAAAGACAAAAGCAAATGTGCAAAAAGGAGGGGAGCTGAGGCCTGGCAACAAACACCACAAGCGTCAAGCGGCAGAGTGGACGCCATAGGTGACCCAGAAGACGGAGACAGCCAGGTTCAAAT